>PVKH010013824.1:0-16709 GCA_004027955.1 Chaetophractus vellerosus
GACCCTTGACCCTGAAGCCCTTAGTCCTATCTCTGTTCCATGATGAATATGTTAAAACAGCTTGAAAATAATCTATTAGAGAAGCTAAACAACCCAAAGGCAACTTTTGGTTTCCATTTAAGGAAAGCATATGACCATTTGTTGGGGATGAATTGTCTATTAGTCTTCAGCTCTTACTCTGCTGTCAAGAGTAGACAAGAATCACTGCACTGTTGGTTCAACAGAAGGATGATAACAGAGACTGACTTACGACGAACTCATAAAGCATAAGCTGTGGGGCCCTTCACTTGCATATGCTCCATCCACGGCCCTGGGAGGAGTCCCAGAAATGTGTGCACCCACACAAATCTGTTTGTAAAATGTGCAAAAGTAAGTTGAATATTTCTTTCCACTGTGACTTCCCAATTATCATACATTGTCTTATGGCGAGTAAAACTGAAGCAGACGTGGTCATTTGGGGTCAATGGCTAAGAGGAAATTGAGTTTGGCATACAGTTAGTTCGGGTTTAGTGGGGTGTCTTTATACTGTTTATAAATATTTCTGAGTGAAATAAAGTTACTAGTATCCATTCCATCAGAAATGAGCTCCCTGAAAGACATAGATAGACTCACACTGGGAAACTGGGAATTTTCTTTCTGGCTACTTTGTTGACTTAACCACCATTGTGGCACTAAGATGAAGAGCTGAAAGGGATAGAGAAGAAGTCAGACTGAATAGGGACCTCAGGGCCTAAGGGATGAAAATGGTGGTGAACTCCCTAGGGTTTCTTTTTGCATCTATCCCAAACTTAGAGCTGAAAAAGCCAGCAACCAAAAAAAAAAAAAAAAAAAGATGAAAAAAAAGATTAAGTAAAACAAAGCCCCAACAAAAGCCTGTTCTCTCTAGCCAAAGGATTATGAAAAGAAGAGCATAAAAAGACAGAAAACTTTTCAACAATAACTGCTCTACTCCAACCAAACAGCAAAGAGAAACTAAGGGCAAACCCCACACATGCCAGCAAAGGCCAAAGGAGAGCCTATAATTCCACCCTCATAATGTTATTGAGAGGCATCCCACCATCCCTGCTGGGGTAGGTGATGTAAGAGAAGGAAAGTCGAGCAGGAAAACAGGACTTTCATCACCACTGAGTGTCAGGGAATTTCACCCTCACCAAGAAGTAATAATATCTTCCTTCTCTTCCTCACTGGGGTGGTGTCAGTGAAAGTTAGTAAAGCATCAGAATTTACTCCACCACCCAGTAGTAATAAGGTTCCCTCCCTGTGGTGTCAGTGGAGGCCAAGGAGGAGTAGTACCAAGGCACTCCTACCGCTTCCAGCCAGGGTGGTATCAGCAGAAGTTTGGTGGAGGGCCAGAACTCCCACTCCCACCCAGAAGTAACAAGGAACTACTCTCTGCCTTGGGTATCAGTGGGAGCCAACTGTGAAAACTGAACTTTTACTTCCACCTAACAGTAACAACGCACTACCTATATCCTTCCCCTGCTAGATTAGTGTTGGAAGAAGCCAGCTAAAATGTAAGGTTTAAATAAAATTCAGAGTCTCATAACATAACACTCCAAATTTCCAGCGTTCGATTAAAAAAATCAATTGTAATACCAAGAACCAGGAAAATCTCAACTTACAAAAAAGGAAAAGCAATAGATGCCAACATGAAGATGACAGAAATGTTAGAATTATCTCCAAGATCTCATAGCAGCCATGATAAAAATGCTTCATTAAGTAATAACAAACAAGCTTGAAACCAATGAAAAATATAGACAGTCTCAGCAAAGAAACAGATGTATAAAATCAAAAGGAAATCCGTAACTGAAAAATACGTTAACTAAAATATAAAACTCAATGGGTGGACTCAATAGCAGAATGGAGGAGACAAAGGAAATAATTAGTAAGCTTCATGATAATATATCAGAAATTACTCAGTCTGAACAGAGAGAAAATATACTGGGAGAGAAAAATAAAAACCAGAGCATCATGGATACATGGGGCTCTAACAAAGATTAAGCATTCAGGTCATAAGAGTTCTCAAAGAAGAGGAGAAAAAGAGAAGGGCTGAAAACTTATGCCAAGAAATAATTGCAGAAAATTTAAAAATTTGACAAAAGACATAAATTTACTAATTTAAGAAGCTACCATATAAATCAGGAATTGCACTCCTGGTCATTTATCCCAGAGAAATGAAAACCTAAGTCTAAACACACACACATACAAACTGTACAAAAATGCTTATTACAATTTTATTTGTAATAGTCTAAAGCTGGAAACAATCCAGATAACCGTCAATGGATGAATGGTTATTAAACTGTGGTACCTCCACACCAAGGAATACTACTCAGAAATAAAAAGGAACAAACTGTTGATATACACAACCTAGATGACTCTCCAGAGAATTATACTAAGTGAAAAGAGCCAATCCTAAAAGGTTACATACTGTATGATTCCATTCATATAACATTCTTAAAATGACAAAAATATAGAAATGAGGAAGAGATTAGTGGCTTGCCAGGGGTTGAGGATGTGGAGATTGTGTGTTAAGGCTGTGGTGTGGCAACATGAGGAATCTCATGTGATGGAAATGTTCTGTATCTTGACTGAATCAATATCACTATCCTGGTTGTAATAGTGTACTGTGGTTTTACAAGATGCTGCTGTTGGGTATAAAACTTCGTAAAGGATGCATGAAATCTCTTTGCGTTATTTCCTATAACTGCATGTGCAGCTACAATTATCTCAAATTTTAAAAGTTAATAAAAAATTTGCCACAAAACAAATCATTGTTATCCATGCTGTATGTTCACTCCTAGATATGAGAAATACCCCAAAATGCATGGCTTACAGAGATCGCAAAGCACTACCCAGGTTATGGAGTCAGATAGCAAGTTAGCAAATCAAAAATAAAACTGAGACAACCCACGAAGTTTAGAACAAGGTGCACACAGGGTTTGCCAAAGCAGTAAAGATAACGAAAAGTGATTTCATATCAGCATTGTGCATTGCTTTCTGCAAAACTTACTGGGATAGTCACTTATTCAATGGATCCAAAATAAATAGGAAAAGGCCTATTTTATTCACTGTATCAGGGAGATTTGAGGAAATGAGTTTTGACATGGAGTAGAGCTGATAATATCCACCCCCTTTTGCCACAAATGGGAAAATTCAATAAAGTACTTGCTAAAGGGATCACAAGATTCAGGGTGTAGTATGAATAACTTAATAAAAAGTAAAGTTTGGAATTATTATAACTATTTTTCTGAGACTTCACTGGAAAATGGAACAAAGAAAGCTTTCTATTTTGGATTCCCGGAGCATGAATTTATATCTCTGGTAGAACCCTTCACTTAAGAGGAAACAAGTGAGACTTAAAAATGCACATCGGGGAGTAGATGTGGCTCAAGCATTTGAGCACCTTTTTCTCACATAGAAGGTCCCACGTTCATCCTAGTGCCTTCTGAAAACAAAACAAACAACAAGCAAACAAACAAAAAATTGCACTCAGAGGAGCCACTGTAGCTCAATGGTTGAGCACCAGCTTCCCACTTAGGAGGTCCCGGGCCCAATCCCTGGCCCTGGAACCCAAAAAAAAAAAGAAAAAAGTGCACACCACATCGTCATTTTTTTTCAAGGAAAGTAATTTGTTTCAAAAGATATATAAAGGGCTTCATTGAAAACTTGCACTACATACACGAGAAAATCAGCTGATTTGAGCAGTATATCTTTGCATTTACTAATTTCAATATCATAAGAGAGTACTAAGCTCTCACAGAGACCTCTTCTAACCCAAAAAATACACTTGAGTGACAGAAAAAAATCTTTTTTTTAAAGATTTATTTACTTATTTACTTTTTATCCATTTTTAGCCTCCCTCCCCACCTCCATTTCTGCTGTTTTTGTGTCCATTCACTGGGCAATTCTCTGTGTTCGTTTCCTGCCCTCTCTTCTCATCCTTCTCCTCCTGTCTTCACTGGGATTCGATCCTCAGAACCTTCGATGTGGGAGAGAGGCATTCTGCCACCTGCACCACCTTAGTTCCTGGTTTTTCAGAGTGTCTTGTCTTGGCTTTCCCTTGTGTCACCCTCCTGTTATGTCATCATCTTGCTGTGTGCGGTGCACCCAAATGCAGGGCCTGGGGGCTCACCCACTCACGGGGCCTGACGGCACGCCCGCTCAAGAGGCCTGGCGGCCCACGCCCCTTCTATATTTTTCCTTTATTTTATCAGGAGTTCCTGGGGATCGAACCCAGGTTCCTCCATATGGGAGATGGATGCCCAACCATTTGAGTTACATCCACGCCCCCAGAAAAAAAAATCTTTAAAGAAATTACTAAGCTTTTCGTGCGCTTCTGAACAGAACACAAACACACTGGTTGATGGCAATTTTGTTTTATTTTCTTGAAAGAAAGAGCTAAGTTAAAATTACATCAATTTCCAACTTCAGGGTTGCTGCAGTGAACTTCTGTATAGTATTTTCCTGTGTCATTTTTTAAATGAAATATGAAGTTGGCATAAAATGCCTCCTACCTCCATGCCTCCCTCCTATTTGCAAACAAACTTTCTTTCCCTCACTCTCCATCCTTCTTGTCTTACTCATTAGACCCTGGACCATCTCTCTTTGAGAGCCTCTAAGTCTAGGGCTTGTGCTGCCTTCATGAGAAAGACTCCCTAAGAACTAGCTGTAGATGTTGGGATATATCATTGTGGGTAACTAGTACCAAAAAATCATAAATTCTACAAAAGGACTTTAAAAGATATGTTGACATTAACAAAAACAAACAAAATTTTTTGGAGACATATAACTATGGCAGATTGAACACATTCCCACACTTTGCCCAAATACAAAGACACTAAGAATGTAACAAGTTAAGAACTTACACATATTAAAAAGAAAAAGAAGGAGAAGGAAGAGAAGATGAGAAGAAAAAATACAAAGGAGAATATACAAAAGCAGATGAGTAATATCAAAACTTTCTTTGGAAAATTGATTAAAAAGTTGTAAATGACTTTGCAGAGTGGTGAAATCTGACACCAAAATGCTTCAAGAGGATGCCACCAAGAAACTAGCCAATTCAGCCCAAAGAAAACTCAGAGGCAAAAGAGACATAAGATATCTTAAAAGTATGAGATGTATGAGGCTCAAAGCAAAAGAATAAGTTGAAACTCTTTATAAGGATACATTGACACCCCCCCCCTTCATCCTCACCACTCTTCTCTTACCCGTAAGACCACAAGACTGGAAGATAACTGAACCAAAGAAGTGACAGCAGATACAACAAGAACAAGCATAAGGGGCCTCTAATAATGAGGGATAACATGAAAATGTATACACTTAGATAGTGACCTACATCCAATTGCTCCTATAAGTTCCTAGAACAGAGAATTCAAGACTTATAAGGATAATCTTGAGATTAAGGGATTCCTCTCTGGAGATAGAGTGAGTCTGGACATACACACACACACACCAATATCTGACTATTCCCCAAGGAAATGACTAGTCTCTACCTCGTAACCCTTCACTGAAGCCGACAAGCCAACAAACCTTGCTTTTAAACAGCACTTTGGTATTTATTATGAAATATAAATGATCAGCCCAGAATTACCAGACATTTCAGGAAAGCCTCTAAAATGGAAGATAAAGGACTAAACTAATATTAGGGGTGGGAAGGGTACCTGAGATGATATAAAGACAATGCAGAGAAGAGAAAATATATGGAGAAAAAAAAACTAACATCCTCAGAGAGATAACACAGAATTTCATTCATGAAACAAAAACAGGAAGCTATAAAAAATTAAACAATTAGAGAACAAGAAAAAGCTTTTGAAAATTCAAAACATAATGGCAGAAATTAAAACCTAAAATGGTTGGAGGACAAAACTGAATAAATCCACAAAAACTAGAATAAAATTTCAAGAAAGATGGAAAGTAGGAGATAAAAAATAAGAAAATATGGATTTTAATTTAAGATGTTCAATATATACATAATAGAAGATCTCAGAGGGAAGAAGAAAGATAATTGAAGGTAGAAAATAATCACAGAACCAACACAAGAAAAAATTTTGAAGAACTGAAGGATATGAATTTCCAAACTGAAAAGGCCCACTGAATACCCAGAAAAACAGAATGAAGACACTGCCAATCTCACAGTGCAAAATCAAGAAATTTCAGAAAA
Source organism: Chaetophractus vellerosus (assembly GCA_004027955.1). Lineage (NCBI taxonomy): Eukaryota > Metazoa > Chordata > Mammalia > Cingulata > Chlamyphoridae > Chaetophractus > Chaetophractus vellerosus. The sequence continues at coordinate 6,161 of PVKH010013824.1, forward strand.
ATGGAGATAGGCAGAAGATCCCAAAATCTGAGTTCTCAAAATAAATAAAAACTAGTCACACACAAACAATATGTGATAAAAATTCCTTTGGTCAACAAAAAATACTAGCAAACAATGGAATCATGCCTACACAATTCTGAGGGAAAATAATTTCCAACTTTGAACTCTATATAAACACAAACTACTATCAATTTTAAGAGTATAATAAAGGCATTTTCTGGATCTCAGACAGTATTTCTTAGGAAACATCTAAGAATATAACTCTCCAAATAAAGGTCAACACCAAATAAGGGAAACCTGGAAATTCCTTGTGGTAGATTGAATCATGAACCTCAGCAAAATATACTTTCTTAAATTTCCCCTACCCTGAGATGGCTCCCTCATCTGTTTGTTCATTGTTTTTTCCCTTTGCTCATTGTTTTTGTTTTATATCTGTTCATTGTCTGTTTTTTATTTCTTTGTCTTCATTAGGAGGCACTGGGAACCAAACCTGGGACCTCTCATGTGGGAGGTGGGTGCTCAACTGTTTGAGCCACATCCACTCCTGACTTTCTTAATTTTAATCTGCAGTTGTGAATATATTTGTAAATAGGACCCTTTGATGATATAGTATCAGTTAAAGTGTGGATTCCTTTGTGAATGGGATTTTCTAAGATCCCATTTATTTAACTGTAGCCAAACTGAATCACAGTAGACCTTAATCCATTTTTCTGGAGTTATGATAGAGAGTCAGATAATGATAGAAGTTAGAAGTCAGAAAGAGAGTTGTAAGAGGAGATGCAGGACATTGTCATGTGATGGAGACAGAGATGCAGGTCAAGGAACCTCAAAGTTTATGGCAAGCCATCACCACACTGCTACAGACTGAGAGAAAACCTGGCTTTGCCAACACCTTGATTTTGGACTTTGGGCCTCTAAAATCATGAGCCAATGAATTCTTGTTGCTTAAGCCAACCCATTGTTTGGTATTTGTTTTAGCAGCCCTGGCAAACTAAGACACACCTAAAAGAAGAAGGCATCGAACAAGAGACCTCAGAATATTACAATCAAAACAATGAACATATCCATCACCCCCAAAAGTTTCCTCATGCCACTTTATGATTGCTCTTTCCCATCATATCCCACTCGCTGGGCAAAAGCTGATCTGCTTTCTGTCACTATATATAATGTGAAATTTTCTGGAAATATTATCTAAATGGAATCAACACAATATGTACTCTTTCTAATGTCTTCTTTCAATGATCATAATCATTTTGAGATTTACTCATGCATCAATATTTAATTTATCTTTATAACTGATTAGCATTCATTGTACGGATATACCACAATTTGTTTATCAATTCATTGTTGACAGAAGTTTAGGTTGTTTCCAGTTTATAAATATATTTATAAATACAGTTGAACCTTCATGTACAAGAATTGTATGTACATAGATTTCATTTCTCTTGGGTAAAGACATTATGGTGGAATGGCTAGAAAATATATATACCAATATGTTCAATTTTTTTAGAATTTGGCAAACTGTTACATTCCCAACAGCAGTGTGTGAGAATTCTAGTTACTCCACTTCCTTGCCAACATTTGATAGAGTCAAGCTTTTCATTGTTGCCATTCTAATAGGGGTGTTGTAGTATCTCACTGTGGTTTAAATTTGTACTTTCCTTATGATAAATGATGTTGAACATTTTTTTTCATGTACTTATTTACCATATTTGTATCTTTTCAGTAAAATGTCTGTTCAAATCTTTTGCTTGTTTTAATTGGGTATTAATGAGTATTGAGACATTTTACATATTCTGGATTTAAGTCTTTTATCTGATATGTGATTTGGGGTGGGCAGTAGAAGCCTAGTACAGTTTGCTATGTTTCACTGTGACCCAAAAATAAATACTGTGCTCAGAATCCAGATGTGTCAACCTGGGGCACCTAGGATGGGTTGATAAATATGAGCTGATTTCCTTCTTGGGTACACCCCATAGCAGATACTGGTCTGCCTGTGTATTCCTTCCCCTTTTGCCCTGAGCACATAGAAACATTCCCAAACTGAGTACATAAGTTTTATGGCACATGGCCCACCCACTGCTATATCTGTTCCCAGTGGGGAGGGGATGGTATCCTCTGTTTTGTGGTACAAAAGGGGTGCACCCATGACATCCCCCTGCCTCAGCCAGTGAAACAAGACACACTGGCCACGGAGGACAGATTCCCACTATTGAAGCTGATCTTGCTCTGTCTCCTCTGTGTGAGTAAACATTGTTCCATCCAATGCCTGTGTGAGTCATGCTGTGCTGGTGAACCTGACATCTGCAAACCATGGAGTGAGTTAGGATCCTACTACTGCTGTTCCTGGAACCAATCATTGTTAGGCATTTGCTACCGCAGAGACTTCCTCCCTGGAGCGGGTAATAGGTGTCTCCCTTTCTGACAGTTTCGCTCAGTGAGAACGGTGACAATAGCTTAGCACAGCAAGCAGCTTGTCAACAGTTTGGTGCAGTAAGCAGGGTGCTACAGTTTCTCCCTTCTTCTGTCTTGCATTTTTATTCTCTTAACATTGCCATTTGAAGAGCAAACATTCTCAGTTCTTAATTTTGTTTAGTTTCTTGGCTGCTAAAACAAATACAATGTGATGGGTTGGCTTGAACAACGAGAATTTTTTGGCTCATAGTTTTGAGGTTAGATGTCCAAAATTAGCACTCTGAGGCTGGCTGCCAGCAATCCATGGTCCTTGGCTCTTCTGTCCCATGGCAATACACATGGTGACCTCTTCTGGCTTCTCTGCTTGCTGTCAACTTCCAGCTACTTATCGTAGCTTTCTCTCTATGTGTCTGAATTTCATTCTGCTTAGAAAGGGCTCCAGTAATAGGGTTAAGACCTGTATTGATTCAGTTGGGCCACACCTTAACTGAAGTAACCTCATCAAAAGGTCCTATTTAAAATGGGTTCACATCCGCAAGAATGGATTAACTAAAAGGACATGTTTTTCTGAAATGCATGGCTCTAAGTCATCACAGAACCCAACTTACTCATTTTTTTCATTTATAGATTGTCCTTTTGATGTTATATCTAAGAAATCTTTGCCTAACCCAAGGCCACAAAAACATGCTTCTGTGTTTCCTTTTATTAGTTTTATAGATTTAGGTTTTACATTTGGGTCTATGGTCCACATGGAATTAATTTTTATATATGGTGTTAAATACTAGATGAAAAGCTCTTTTTTATGGGAGGGGCATATAGATAGTCAAATGTTTCAGCAACATTTGTTGAAAAAGCTATCCTTTCTCAATGAATTGCCTTTGAAATTTTGTTTAAAAAATTAGTTGAATATATATATGCTGTTCTATTTCTGGACTCTCTATTGTACTCCATTGGTCTACCTGATCTTGAGGCCAATACAATAACTTGATTACTGTAGCTTCAAAAACCTTGTTGTCAGATAGTTTGTCTTCCAACTTTCTTCTTTTTCAATAGATTTGCTTTTCTAAGTTATTTGTTTATCCATATGAATTTTAGTTCTATTTTGTCAATTTCTACTGAAAAATCTTGCTGGAATTTTGATGGAGATTTTAATGAATTTTTAGATCAGACTGGGAAGAACTGACATCTTGAAATTATTGAGACTCTCAATCCTTGGAACATGGTATATCTGTCTATTTAGCTCTTCTTTAATTTCTTTCAACAATGTTTATAGATATAATATTTAGACTTGCACATGTTTTGTCAGATTTATCATTATTTCATATTTTTCTTTTATTGCAAATGGTATTGTTTTTAAATTTCGATTTCTGATTCACTGATACTATTGTAGAAACATTGTATATTAATATTATATTCTGCAAATCTTCTTAACCCACCTATTAGTTCTAGATTTTTATTTGCATAATCCATAGATACTTCACATAGACAATCATGTCATTTGGAAATAAAGGAAGCTCCTTTCTATTCCTGGTTTGTGAATAATTTTTAGCATGAATGAATGATGGATTTTGTGAAATGATGTTTCTGTATCAATCAAGCCAACCATTGGTTTTTCTAATATAGTCTGTTAATATTATTAATTACATTGACTTAACTTTGCATTCCTGGAATAACCCCATTTAGACAAAATGTCTTATTTTTTATGTATTTTTGGATTTGAATTGCTATCATTTTGTTTAAGAATTTTTGCCTCTATGTTCATGAAGCAGGAATATTGGTCAGCAATTTCTTTCCTTGTAGTGCCTTTGTCTGGTTTTAGAATTAGTTATACTAGCCTTATAGGGTTCAAAAGTATTTCCTCCTCTTCAGTTTTCTAGAAGATTTTATGTAGTATTGGCATTATTTCTTACTTAAATGTTTGGTAGCATTCTCCAGTGAAGCCATCTGGGTCTGGCAATTTGTGTTTTTTAGAGATTATTTTTAATGACACATCAATTTCTCTAATAGACATAAGACTATTCTAGTTATCTATACTTTCTTGAGTGAGCTTTGATAGTTGGTATCTTTCAAGAAATGTGTTCATTTCATGAAAGTTGTTTAATTTATTGGTAGAAAACTGTTTATAACATCCACTTATTAAGCTTCTAATATCATATCAACTGAAAAGATAATGTCACCTCTGTCATTCCTGTTATTGGTCATTTGTATCTTCTCTCTTTTTTCCTGATCAGTCTAGCTAGAAGTTTATAAATTATATTGATTTCTCAAAAAACTAGCTTTTGGTGTCATTGATGGTCTTTATTATTTTCTGTTTTTTATCCCATTAATCTCTGCTCTTGTCATTATTATCTCCTTTCTTCTGATTGCTTTGGATTTTATTTGCCCTTTTTTTCTGGTTTCTTAAGATGGAAGCCAGGGTCATTAATTTGAGATCTTCCTTCTAATACAGACTTTTATCTCTATAAATTCCCCTTTAAGTACTGGTGCAGGTGCATCCTACAAAGTTTGATATGCTGTGTTTTCATTTTCATTCAGTTCAAAATATTCTATTTGTCAGGGTTCACCAGAGAAACAGAACTGACAGGATATATATGCAATATATACATAAATATTTAGAGATTTGTTATAGGAATTGTCTAAGATGGCCATGGGGATTAGCAAGTCCAAATTCTGTAAGGCAGGCCACAAATTGGAAACTGGATAAAGGTGAAGTTGAATTCTCTGGGAGAAGCTGCAAATTGGAAATTCCAATGAAGATGACATCGAATTCCCCAGAGAAGCAGGCTGGCTAACATAGAGATAGAAATTTTTCTTTCTGACTGCTAAACTCCTAAATTCTCACCTTAAGGCCTCCAACTGATTGGATGAGGAGACTCCTCTCATAGCTGAAAGTAATCTCTTTTGCTGATTGCAGGTATACTCAGACATAGATGTGATCATGTGATCAACTGACTAATGACTTAAGTCCATCTACAAAATACCCTCACAGTAACAGACCTTGACCAAACAATGGACAACATAATCCAGCCACAATGACACATGAAATTTATCATCACTATACTCCTCAATTTTCCTTTTTATTTTTTCTTTGACCCATGGGGTATATAGTAATATGTTATTTGTCTCAAAATCTTTGAGATTTTTTTCAGAGACCTTCTGTTATTTATTTCTAATGTAATCCCATCATGGTCAGAGAAGATACTTTGCATGTCTTGAATCCTTTTAAATTCACTTAGGCTTATTTGATGGTCAAGTATATGGTCTATCTGGGTAAATGTTCTATATGCAATTGAAAAATCATATGTTTTGTAGTGATTTAGTAGAATATTCTCTAAATGTCAAGGAGATATAATTTGTTGATATTGTTGATCACCAGCTTACTGATGAGTTATATTATTCCAAGTAATATATATAAAACAGTCTTTTTACTTTATTTTTCATTGTGAATACTTTACTATGTCTTCAGGTTCCTTAAATATTTGTACTGAAATATGTAATCTGCTGTTTAGATAGTGTATTTTTCATCACATATATCATAGTTTTCACCCCAAGAAGTCTGATTTGGGTTCTAGCTTGGTTGTTTGTTGTTGTTTGCATCTATCAAGTCTCTACTTAACATGCCCAGTCTTTCCTCTGGCTTCTTGAACATATCAGAGACAGTTACAACTGGTATGATATCCTTTCCTACTAATTCTATCATCTGTGTAATTTCTGGATCAGTTTTTGATTGATTGATTTTTATTCTCATTATGTGCCATATTTTCCTGCTTCTTTTCATCCTGATAATTTCTTATTGGATGTTGGATATTGAAAGTTTTGCATTGTCATGTGCTGGATATTTTTATATTCTCATAAATATTTTGAGCTTTGTTCTGAGATGCAATTACATGACTTGGAAAGAATTTGATCTTTTTGAGTCTAGAGCCAAATTTGTTCCACTGCTGAGGAAAGATTTTTTCTAGGTACTCCATGCAGTGCCCAATGTTTTATAAGATTTCCCCCTTTGGTGGGAAAAGAAACTGTTCCTGGCTCTGGGTGAGTGCTGGAGAATATTCCCTATAATTATTTTCGGTAGTTATTTCCCTGGCATTGCATAGTTTCCTCAAATGCATAAGATTATCAGATCGCAGCTGAAGACTACACAGGGATCCTCTGCCTATCTTCAAAGCTTGCTTGCTCTGAATCTGTCTCCTCTCTGGTAGTTTGTCCTGTGAACCCTAGCTCCTTGCCCTCCATGGTCACCCAGACCTCTTTCCTCAACTCAGTGAAATGAACAGGTTTCACCTGGGTTCCCTCTCCCTCCACAGGAGCAATTATAAAGCTTACTAAATTTATTTTCCATTTCTAAGTGGTCACTGTCCTTCATTACTTGACATCCAATGTCTTCAAAACTATTATTTTACTCATTTTATCTGCTTTTAGTTGTTTCAGGTAAGAGGGTAAATCTAGTCCCTGTTACTCCACCTTGGTCAGAAGTGGGACCTCTAAATAATTTTGAAGAATTGCATAACGAGTTGGGAAATGTTTGGGACCCAGTAGAAAGTCACTAGACCTTCACTAAATTATTACAAGATCAAGAAAGGGAGAAAATTTGGACTTCCATGGGCTCCACATCTGGCCCACAGACACCACACACCCTTGCTCCCATCGTAGCTTGCTCCTATTGTAGCCTCCCTCTTCTCACTGTTCAGTAAAAGGCCACACAAGCTTGTTCCCAACTTTTATAAGTGTGATTCATTAGGCCCTGAATCCCTAAATCCCAGGGGATATATGTCTATTTCTCTGATAGCTTTTCTTGACCCATCAACACCACCTCACTTTAAGAACTTTGATAACTCTCTAAGACAAAAAAAAGGAAAAATATGGTATGATTCCACTTATATGAGGTATCTAGAATAAGGAAATTCATAGAGAAAGAAAGTAGATTAGAGGTTACCAGGGACTGGGGACAGGGAGGAATGAGAAGCTGTTGCTTATTGGGTACAGATAAAACGGAATAAGTAGCAAAAATTGTAAGTATAAATAATGTCACTGAATTTTTAAAAATATATTTTTATTTTTATTGAAGTGTATCATTCATACGTGAACATGCATAAACAATAAGTGTATAGTAAAGATTGTGAACTTACAAAATAAACATGCATAACATCATACAGGAGTCTCACACATCACCCCTCCACCAACACTTTGCATTGTTGTGAAACATTTGTTACAAAATATGCAAAAGCATTATCAAAATATTACTAACAACTATAGTCCCTATCTTACATTTGGTGTATTTTTCCCCCAACACACCCTAATTTTTTTTAATATTTTTTTATTCCAGAGGTTGTGAACTTACAAAACAATCATACACATGAGTAGAATTCCCATACAATATCCCTTCACCAACACACCACACCATGGGGGAACATTTGTTACAGATTATGAGATAATATCATCAGACTATTACCACCAACCATGGTCCATAGCATTCACTTGGCACACTTTTTCCATGCACCTCCATTATCAACACAGTACATCTTTGGCATTGATGTAAAAATATTGTAGTACTACAGTTAACCAGTCTATAGGTCACACCAATTAAGTTTTCCCACACTACTCCACATTCCCACCACCCTGCAATAGCGATGTACATCTACTCTAGTTCACAGAAGGACACTCTTACATTTGTACCCTCAACCACAATTCTCATCCACCTCTAGGTTCACTGTGATATTAAGTCCATAGATTATTCTTTATCTTTCTTTCAATCGTAATGCCACTGAATTTTACACTTAAAACTAGATAAAATGGCAAATATTATGTCATAAATATATGTACATATATGTATACACACACACAATAAAATTAAAGGAAATGGCATGACTTTTGCTACATAGCAGAATTCACATTGGCACCAATAGATTCCCAAAGACAAAAGAACACTATCTCCAAAATGCTGAGAAAAATAAAATTTCTTGCATCCTGAAATTGTGTGCCCAATTAGGTTATCATCCAAGAGTGGAGAGAAAAATGAAAGCATTTTTAGACAAACAAGAAAGAGATCTTTTATATCTTATAAACTCCAAGTAGAAGAACTTTTAAAAGATTCTACTTCATACATTAGGAAAGAAAATGGAAACAGGAGGAAGCAGCAGCATGAAAAAAGCAAGTGTGAATAATGAATTGGAAAATATGCTGATAGAATTTAAATGGGGACTGACTATACATATTATTACTAATGACCTAATTTAGGGTGTTCAAAAATGAGATGGAACTAAAATATTAAACACAAAAACATTAATCAGAGTTAAAACATTCCAAATCTCTATCATTCCACAGAAGTATAGGGATGTTGGCTAACTCAGATTTTTAAGTACAGAATTTTTAAAACTTCCAAGTTACCCACTAAAAGAATATAAAATATATCAATTCAAACAAAAAAGAAAAGAAGGAAAGAACAAAAGATAAACAGTGGGGAGAAAAACAGAAAAAAATAAGATAGTAATATAAAGTTCAGACATGGCTATGGGAAAAATTAAAGCAGTCTCTGAGACCCAGGAACTGGTCTGATAATCACAACTAGGCCCTAGTAGACCTGGTCCTCAAAGCTAGGCCATGCTGTCCTCCTGTTGGACATAAATAATCTGAAAGAACATTAACATCAAACCAGGTCACTATAAGACCATAGTCAAGTGAGACAAAATAAGAACACTTAATACTACTGCCTAAGATGACAATAACAAAGTCACTATGCAAACCACAAAATAACAAACATTCCTCTCTCCTGCTAATATAAGTGACTACTTCTTCTTTATTAATCGCAGCTTTTATCTCACTCTAACATACCCTTCCCGTACAGAAGATTTATTGAGATACGTAATTACAGAAGTGTTCCCATATTCTACAGCACTCGGTCCAGAGCAAACCTCTCTTCCTAAGATCCTCGCTAGAATCAGTCAAGCACAACCAAATCCAGTAATAGCTTCTTACCCAGGGGTTCCATGATTCTCCATGGTTTATCGTCTCCCTTGCTTCAATGAGTAATAAACCCAACTATAGGTGCATTCTTGATGGTCATTAGTGGCAGAGTAATAGTGCTTTGTAATCACAATAAAACTTAAGTGGTATTTTAGCTCATTCTTTCACCAGTTTGTTCCTAGATGATTTTTTAAATCACCCTGCCTAAAGTGCCCCGTCTCCCAAAAAATCGTCTTGGTGCTTTTCATTTTCTTAAAAGTACAGAATAATGTGGTGAGAATTGATATCTTTCCAATATTAAGTTTTCCCATTCAGGAACATGATATTTATACACACCATGATTATGTTTTTTATAGTTTTATTCATACAGACATTATATCTGACTTATCAAATTTATATCTAAAAATATAAAAAGCAATTTCTTCATAATTGTGTATTAATAACTATCATTACATAGGTAATAATGTACATATAAAGCTATTTACATAATTTTTGTACATACCTTTTCAAGTTATTCCTATTTATCTATTTTCTGCTATTATATACCACAGTCCTTTGTTTTCTAATTCATTAATTTCTACTTTTAACTTTGAATCTTCTCCTTGGTATTATTTTCTTGATCTTTTCCTTATATTTATAATAAAATGATTGGTTCATTTATATTTAATAAGCATTTTAGAATGTGGATTTTTCTTCTGAGTATAGATTTAACTACATCTTACAAATTATCATACAATATATAGAGAGCTCTCATTGTCCTCAATTCCTAAATTATCTTTTTAAAAATTATTTTAACTATTTGGGAGAGGTGTTTTTTCAAGTATACAAAGCTTTGTCTCTTTAATTTTTGTAATTAATATTTTTTCAGAACATGTTGGTGGGCCCGGCTAGATAGCTCAGTGGATAAAGAGCTCGCTGGGAAACCACATGGGAGGCCCTGGGTTCGGTTCCCGGGGACCTCTCCTAGCGGGAAGACCGCCTTGAGAATGGAAGCCGCCATGGGCGGGCCAGAGCCGCCGTGGGCAGGGCAAAAAGCTGCCACGGACAGGCAAAAGCCGCCACGGGCAGGGCAGGTCGCCTGCAAATCGAGCACAGCCAGCCACCCGCGAACTGGAGCCGGCCGTGATGGAAGCAGAAGCCGCCCACAAGCGGGGAAAGCCGCGCCTGCGCA
>PVKH010013825.1:0-16712 GCA_004027955.1 Chaetophractus vellerosus
GTTTGTGGGTGGCTCCATTCCGTTTTCACGGGCGGCTCCGCTCCATGTTTTGCGGGCAGCAGTCCTCCATGTTTTTGCGGGGTGCACGGCTTCCGCGCTTCGCAGGCGGGAACTCCGTTTTTTTCACAGGTGACTTTGCCATGCCCGTGGGGGCTCCGCCCTGCCCGTGGCAGCTTTTTTTTTGCCTTGCCCACGGCGGCTTTTGCCCCACCCATGGGGGCTTGCCTTTCTCAAGGCCGTCTGCCCGCTCGGAGAGGTCCCCGGGAACCGAACGTGGGGCCTCCCATGCGGTACACTGGCGCTCTTATCCTCTGAGCTATCTAGCCGGCCCCTTCTCTGTTTCTTTATTGATCCTCTGTTCAGATATTCTATCCAATGATGAAAGTAGTATATTAAACTATTGTAGCACCACCTATCTCTCCCTTCCGTTTTGCCAGTGTTTGCCTCACGTATTTTGGAGCACCGTGGTTAGATGTTAAATATGTATTATTGTTATCTCTTCTTGGTGTATTGTCCCCTTTTATTAATTTATAATGTCCATTTTGTCTCTTATAAGAGTTTTGCATTTAAAATCTATTTTGCCAGATATTAGTGTAGCTATCCCAGTGCTATTTTGGTTACAGTTTGCCTGGAATACTTTTTCCCCAAACTTTCACTTTCAGCCTATTTGTGTTCTTTCATCTAAGGTTAGTCTCCTATAGACAGCATGTAGATGGCTGATATATATTTTTAGCAATTCTGCCAGTCTGTGTATTTTTATTGGTGAGTTCAAGTCTTTAACATTAAATGTTATTACTGTAAAGGCATTGCTAACTTTGTCCATTTTATCTTTTAACTTTCCATTATTGTAGCATTTTGACATTATTTTATGAATCCTCAAAAGAAAAAAGATTATCTTTGTGAACTAATCCATTCCAGATTAGGTATGAGACCCTTTCAATTGTACTATATCAGTGAGGTATGACTCAGGTAAGACTCTGCCCTTTCTCTGGGTCTGATAATAACAGATACACAGACAGCTAAAGGAAGCCACTACATTTGAGCACCATATTTGATCCTTCTACGATAAGAGAAAGGTCTACCATGTCACCCACTCCTGGGTTTCCAGGAAAGAAGCCCGCAAAAGGCTTAAAAAGCTGAGTCCCAAGGAGAAATGAACAATATGCCTGAGATCTTACAGCTGAACTCAGGAAGAAAGCAGAGCGGCCAAGACCAAGAGAGGAGGCCCAGTAAAAAAACAGCGTTATGCCATGTTTTCCTATAGCTGTGTAAAGGCAGGGACCTTGGCAGAGATCAGCAACCATCTTGCTTCACTACCTGGTAAATGACTTTGGTCAGAAAGCATCTCTTATGGTGCCTTGAATTGGACTTTTCATGGCCTTGGAACTGTAAGGTTTTACCCCAAATAAATCCCCTTTATAAAAGCCAGCCCATTTCTAGTACTTTGCATCGGCAGCCATTTCACAAACTAAAACAGAACTTGGTACCAAGGGAGTGGGATTATGTTGCTTGCCGTTACAAAATAAGTTGAACTAAGTGTCAAAGGGAAGTTTTAGTACAAATCCACCCAAGAAGAATGCCATAGACTACAGAGCAAAACTGAGTAGGGAATAATCACATTAAAAAAAAAATCAGATGCTGAGACATCAGCAAAAAATTACAAGCCATACTAAGAAACAGGAAAATATAGTCCAATCAAAGGAACAAATTTAAACAAAATACAGGATATGAGACAACTAATCACAAATGGCTGAATAAATCTCCTTAAGAAATTCAATGAGAGGGCTAAAGAGATTAAGGATATTAAGAAGACTCTGGTCATTCCAAAGTAGCATTTAAAAGGTGGGCAAAGAAAAATAACATCTTATGGGAATGAAAATAACAGTGGATGAGATTCTACAGCTGCAGAAAGGCAGAAAAACCCTAGAGGCTGAGAGAGCAGCTAGAGACTGGAATCAGTGAACAGCCCAAGGCTGAAGAGACAAGGCCCAGAGAGAGATGAGCAGATGTCCAATTGTCCACAGCTGAACTTGAGGAGAAAGTGAGCCTGGAGGAGGACAGAATGACCACCATTTTGCTTTGCCACATGGCAAGAGCTCAGGAGCGGTAGACTTTGGTGAGACAAAGCCTGTCTGATGATGCCTTGATTTGGACATTTTTTACAGCCTTGGAACCATAAGACTTTAAACTAATAAATTCGTATTTTAAAAGCCCACCAATTTCTGGTATCAGGCACATGGCTCATTTCTCCCTGGGCCTATCTCTTTGAGGCTCTCAGGAGCGTCTCTCCTTTGAGCTCAGGCTTAACAAATCATTTTTTTTCAACTCTTATTCATCTTATTCTTACCCTAAATATAGTGTACAATTTTTGAGATTGCACTATTTTTGTACTTCTGTTATCCCAGGTGTTTTAGTTTGCTAAAGATTAACAGTGCCATATACCAGAAATGGTCAACAGTATTCTCCTGGTCTCCAGACTCCCCAAACAGTTGATCCAGACAGATCCTGCTCTGTGGGACAAGCTGACTCTTAGAGCTCCCTACTCTGTCACCATCTTGAATCTCCCTCCATATTTCTTTTTAATCATATTTATTCTTATTATTTATATAATAAGAGTAACAATGTGCTATATATTTATAACTCTTTAAATGGTTTATCCATATTTTATCTTTTTATTATTTTTGTATAACAAATTCTATTAGTAATAAACAAAATAATGGATTTTAAGTTAAAATAGTAACCAGCTTCAAGGGGAAAATAATTGCTATGTTAGGTGTTAGTATTTAATAACTTTTCCACATTTCTAACTTCTTTAGGGACTGTTTTGTTCATTGTTCTCATTTTCCATTAATAGGTCTGAAGTTTGCCTCTGAGGCTCAACTGCCAAAATTATCAAAGCTTTAGTGAAAACAATTTTGTTAACAGTCTTTTATAGCAAGAGATGATCTCAAGCAGACAACAGTGCTGCAAAATTTATTTTCAGACTTTTTAGTAGAATGGAGCTCCAACTATAGCTATAATTTTAACTTTCCATTGACTGTCAGTTAGAAATATACAGAAAAAGATGTGCTATTTGCAGAATTCTCCATAAAAGGTTTAAAGATTATTACATTTCAACATATTCAACTGACAACCCATGCTTTATTGCACATAAAAATAATCACACATTGAAAAGAAATAAGCACTTTATGGCCTATAAAACACATAGAATAAATTGTATTTCTCAAGTCAAGTTTTAGAAAGTCAAATGCAATTTAAACAAAGATAACATGAATAATAACTTAATATTATATATTATGATGACAGTATAATACTAAGCAATAGAATTATTTTAATATCCTAAAGAGTAAGCACATTTCTTTAGTAAACTCTCTAATCTGTTCTTGTATGTTTAGAAGTTGAGTTTTATTTTTTGCTTTAGACATAAATACTCAACTAGAATACTGATTTGGCCTTAAGAATAAAACATCTAAGCCCTTTTGTTCATATTCTTGTTCATATCACATTTCAAACCCTAGTTAATGTTCAAAATATAATCTTTACATACAGGATGTGATATTGTAAAAATGTAAAGTATGTAAATATGTATAAAATATGCAATATATAAAACTTAATAATTTCATAAAAACTGGTTTGTTCACATATTATATTAAATTGTGTAACAACAAAAAAGGACTTATTCCAACACAATAATTTAAAAACAATGTTAACTATATATTTGTTTATCCATGTACACAAAGTGTATATGCCTTTCATTAGAAATCATAAAATAAATTGCAATTTAATATGAAAGAAGAAACAAGTATCTTTTAAAATAAGAAAACTGGAAAGAACAATCATGATTACTTTCTAAATCAAAAAATCTGTAAGCACAAACATATTTTAGAAGTTATATAAACCACAAATGGTCAGGAAAAATGAGAAAATTGTTCATGTAGTAAATGATCAATGGATGCTCATTACCTGAGATGCTAAGTGCCCATGACTTGATTTTTTTGAGTAAAGATTGCTCATTAAAATTAATAAAAAAGTTGCCTGGACATGTCACTCTGATGATATAGAAATGCCTTTCACAATTTGATGTCAATCATAGTTTCAAATAACTGTTTATCCCCTTCCTCAAATACATATTTCCAAACTAATAAATGATAGTATCATCTGAACAGCTTGTTTACAATGGAGCCTCCAGTCTTAAGTCCCCACAATTTCTATTCTGTAAGTCTCAGTGAGAGCTCTGGAATCTGCATTTTGGGGTATTTAGCACATGTGGTAAACAGGGTGTGCTTAACAGGTCATTTCTTGTACTTAAGGGTTTGACTACCTTTTCAAAAGCCCAGATACGCATATTCTTTGTGAGTGTGTATGTTCTTTTTTTAAAAAAAGTAATTTATTTTTATTTTTAAAGAAGCTTCAGATTACGTAAATGTTACATAAAAAAATATAAGGGATTACCACATGCCCCAACCCCTCCCCCTCCCACACTTTCTTCTTTACTTTATTGAGGAGGGCTTATATTTAATAAAATCTATTCCGTGATCATGCATATGCATCTTCTGTTCAGATATTGTTCTAGGGTGTTACTTCCAAGATGGCAGAGATGACATATTAATGAAACTTTCTTGTGACTTCTCTCCAAGTTTTGATATCTTTTCTCATATCGCTATGAGTCTGTGGATGATATGCTGTCAATGTATTAATACTTCAGAGAGATTAGATACAAAGGTATTTTTGAAATTAAAGTGAAATGCATTTTTCATATTTAAATTTTTTAAAAATTTATTTTTAATGAAATGCATTTTATCTTTGTCTTTTTAATGTTTTAATTTCTATCTGTACCATTTTTCTGAATGATTTAGCCTATTATTCTAGTTCACAAAGTACTAACAGTTTATATCAACCAAAACAAAATGTGTATGAATTTCTTTATACAATGAATTTAAATATTAAATTAAATTATCCTAAGAAAATTCAACTTTACAATACAGCTTTTGAAATAAAACAGGCACAATAGAATTTGGTTTATATTTACACACACATTTCATGATAAGCATGTTTAATATGAACGTACACCTACTCTAAGTTTATATACAATGGAGTATGGAAAATGATGGAATATTCCTATATTCGGAATACTTTCTGTGTGAAATAATGAGTCATAAATTCGTAGAACACCCAAACATGTAGAATATCAGTGTTGCTATTGAGTTTGCAGTTATTATTTCAAAGGTGAGTAAAATAATCCTGTGAGACCTATATACTGTGCAGTGCACATGTGACTTTTGACTATACACACTAATGGAAGGAGTTCAAAGTTGGAAAAAATCCACAATGATGATGTATTGTTCAGAGTTTTAATATTTACATTACAATATGCCATCACCTAAATCGAAATTTCCAAAATGTATTACAAAATGGTAAATGCACATCATGAATGAAGTCCAGGCTTAAGAATACCAAAAAATTAGTTGTCTTCATCCACTTACCAGGATATAGTCCAACATGACTTTCAAATACTATAAAATGAGCATGTATAAACCTTGATTAATCTCATCAGTGAGGGAACCACCAGGCTATTGAAAGTGGTTCAAAGAGCTCCTAAAGATTTGAGTATTTATCAACATTTGAAAAAAATGAATGTTCGACTAGAAGATGAATTTTTAGTTAGATACAAAATTGATGGATGTCTTTCAAGACAATAAAACCATAACCTTTGATGTTATCTTTTCTATCAGGCAGAAAAAACCATTGGCATTTGACCTGACCAAAAATAAGAAGAATCTACAAGTTATCATGTAACTTTACAGAGTATTGGCCTTTAATCAATAGTAGATAGCACATAAAACAAAGAGATGTTCTTCTTGATACTTAACTAATCTTTGGGCTCTCTGTTAAAATAAGACATTGACAGGTATATCCTCCCTTTTCCCATTTCCCAAGTTTCAGATAATTTTTCTTCAGTTATTTCTCCTGCCCTCTCCCACATACATTCCTTATTTAATATTTTTGCCTAGTTTATGCACTATTTAATAAACTCTTTCCCCTCTCCTTTTTCCAGAATAACACTTCCCTGGAGAGAAGGAAGTAATTAAGTGTGTGAATTCAAAGGGGTTCCCTGCAGGGCTCCAGGCATCAAGCTAAGTAAGAGTAAATAGAAATTGTTTGAGATGTCAACAATTAGAGCAGACAGAGTCAATAGGAATTTAGACATAAGATTAGCAATAGATAAGCCACTAAATAGGAAGTATTTCTTATGAGAGTTAATGAGATATCTTTATTTGGAAAGTTCTGAGATGTTTAGTGCTTCTCTGTGAGCATACAAATGTTTCTAACCAATTTCTCATTCTAATTTTAGATATTTTGTAGGTTGCATTAAAAATTCCTTCATGTTTGAACAGATATAATTAAATGCTATTTAATGTGCCCTTCAAAACGAGACACTTCAGTAATTTACTGTACTCCATTCCACAGTGCTTATGTCCAGAGCAATGATTACACCAAATTGATCTCTTGACATTTTTCACAGCACTTCATTTCAAAGTAGTTGGTCTTGTACACATGCATATTAACCAAAAATATTGCAATTCAGAGGGGCTCTTCCACAAACTGTCAAATAAATCTGTCTTTCTTCAATGCTTAATTCACTTGAAAGCTAAATCCTATAGATTTGATGATTCTCTAAATGAATCTAATTACTCTTCATTTAGGGCCTTTGAAAATGCTGCTTCTTGTTTAAAATTACTCAATTTGCATTCACCTTGGTATGTGTGGTTGGTATTTTTTTATTTGGAAGCCTAATTTAAATAAAATCTAATTTATTATTAGTAAGTGCACAAGATAGATAAGTTTCTCTATTTGATATTATCAACTTTATTACTTCTGAATTATTTTATTTTTTCCCTTCACCTAATGGAGTTTAAGTGTCTGGTTCATGGAATAGACCGAGACTGGGAAAGATAGCAGGTAGAAATGCACATAGAAATAAAAACCTGAACATGAATATTTGTGTGATCATTTTCCTTAAATTGGAGCCTCGCACATGCTACACTATGGGAAAATATTATTTACATCATATAAAGCGTATGAACACACGGTCCTCTCCATTTAACTTTCCCTAAAAGTAGTGTTTTAGGAATCAGTTGTGTGTAAATTGCTATTTATTTATTTATTTATTTATTTATAACTAACCTGGTAAGATGTGATGAGGTTCCCAGCAATGATTTTTTTAAATGCCACAGTCTGCTTGGCTTTAACAACAGGAATTTTTTTTTTTTTAAGATTTATTTATTTTATTACATATCTCCCCTCCCCACCGCTGCGGCGACGCGCCGAGAATGGTCACTGTGCAGGCACGGCTTTCCCCGCTTGTGGGCGGCTTCTGCTTCCATTCACGGCCGGCTCTCAGTTCGTAGGTGGATGGCTGCGCTCCATTCGCAGGCGACCTGCCCTGCCTGTGGCAGCTTTTTGCCCTGCCCACGGCGGCTCTGGCCTGCCCATGGCAGCTTGCCATTCTCAAGGTGGTCTGCCTGCTAGGAGAGGTCCCCAGAACTGAACCCGGGGCCTCCCATGTGGTATACCGGCGCCCTATCCACTGGGCTATACGGCCGACCCCAGGAATTTTTTATCTTATAGTTCGGGAGACTAGAAGTCCAAAATGAAGGTATGGACAGGCCATGCTTTCTCTTTAATCTGAAGTGCTCTAATGCCAGCAGTCAGTCTGTGTCCCTTGTAAGGCAATCTGTCTCATTCCTTCCCCTCCTGTGGCTTCTGTCCCTCTTCCCCAGTAGACTGGATCTCAATCTAGATTTCCAATCCTTATAATGTCTCCAGTCATATTGGATTAAGGCCCACCCTGCTTCAATTTGGCCTTGTCTTAATAGGACCTCTGGGGATTCTACTTGCAAATGAGTTCACATCCACAGGACAGGTTAGGACTTGAACATGTATTGTGGGGAACATGATTTCATCCCCACATTAAGTCATTTTTAAAACATAGAAATGAATCCATCTACCAAGAACAGGCCATGATGGAATTTATCAAAGAGTTAGGCCTTAACCAGGTGGATTCAGCTATGGTTGTGAAAGTAACAACTACTCAAGCAAATCAAATGTGGTCTCCTTCTGATGGCCACATAATTCATTTCCTTATAATTTTTTTCAATATATTGTTCTCTCTTAATAACTCAACTAACATTTACTGAGCAATTCCTGTAACTATCCTGTTGCTCCAGTAATTACGGTGAGTACTTTATACCTGTCATCCTACTTAATGCTCACAACCTGATACTTCAGGCATTATATTTAGTTCATGAGGAAATAAAGATGCAAATAATTCACAAAATGTATTCAACATTACATAGGTAATAAATGTCAGGATTGAGATTTAAATAGTAATCTGGAACTTTTAGGCCCATGTTTTTTCCACATTTTCTTTTCATTTACAAGTAGGAGAATCTTTGAGAGGTCAGTATTTGATGTATCAATTCCTACTCTTCCTCCTCTAGGGTAAAGAAAACTAAACATTTGGTTGGAAAAATGTTTTTTAAGTGGCTATAATTCTTTTTACTCACCTTAACAATTAACACAATTTTTCACTTAGGGCATTCTTATCACCCTATAAAAATCTCTCTTACAGCATCACACTTTTTTTCTCTTTTCATTTGCTTCTGTTCAGATTAAAGCTCTAAAATTATTGAGCCATTTAAGTTAATTTTAGTTGAAGGAAACCTAGAATAGAATATTATTCAGTGAGCCCTGAAAAGAGTTAAAAATCATGTTCAAATATTTATTTCTTTAGTTTATTAAAAATGGGGGAACATGTAATAGTAGGTATTTGAATAAATGAATATAGAAATCATAGAAATAATCTGGAAGCACAGAATTCTTTCTGTATCAGATCTCCTAGGACAGTAATTATTGTTTAAAAATTAAGAATCTTTGAAAATACTTCTAAGTAAGAATTAGCTTTATTGGATTAAAATTTAAATTCTAACTTTATGCCCTAAGAAGGACAATTTTCATAAAATTCTTTTTAGATATGAGACTGCATTTAATGTTCACACTTCTACAAAATAAAGTCATTTTATTATCAACTATTCCTCTTTCAAGTAACATAATCGTAGTTGTTTTTTAATGTGTCTGAGCCTTGTTTGTTTCTTTGTATTGTTTTTTGCCTTCCATGGATAAAAAAACAGTATTTGTAGAAGTAATTAACAGAACCTGTCCTCAAATCCCTGTCTCTTAGGCCAAAGCATGTGTTCTGAGGCATATGGCAATACTGTCTTAGCTTCCTCCATTTTATCAACCTTTAATGTCCCCTTTTTTTCCCCAACATTCAAATCAAAGCTATTAGCCAAATCCTAAGATATTTGCTTTATGGTAGGGAAATATTTGCTGCTGTAACAGATGAAACTCCATGGATCAAGAGCTAAACAGAAATTATTTTCTCGTTCACCTAAAGTTCTTTGGGAATGGTGAGGGGCTCTGCTTCCCACAATCATTCAGGGATCAGCTCGTTCTAATTTGTGATTCATCCTTCCTCTAAAGCCTCAGAGTTTTCTCCATTCAGCCAGCAGACAAGTGGAGTGAGTAGAGGATTGATCTCAAGGGAGGATTTTGCAGGCCATGCGTAGGGGTGAGGTAAATCATTTGTACCTATATTCCATTGGCCAGAATTGTGTCTGTGGCCACCATTCAATGCAATGGAGCCTGGGAAGTTAGTCTAGCTGTGTGCTTGGGAAAACTGCAACACAGTTTTAGGAAGCAATGAGCTTTTCCTAAACAGTGTCTTGCCTGATGATCACCAAATATCTGTTTCAATCTTCATCCTCCACATAGAACACACTCACCCCAGCCCGAAGGAGACAAGCATTCATCCCATTTGTACAAAATCCACAATTTCTGCGTGATAGTCTTCTCTAATAGATTGGGATCTAAAAGACAACCCCACCCACCCCATATGCACACCCCAAATCAAGGGAAGAACTGGGACAGGATAAACACAATGAAATTTCCACCTGGGAAAAAGGAGAATGAGAGAAATAGAGCAATTCCCAGCCCATATCATTTCTGAAATACTCCTGGGAAAACTATATGAGCTCACTCTCCACTGAGGGTGTGGAAATTCCTTGCTTAGGCACTACTTTGAGGTGATCTGGAACAAAAGAATTGGGTGTAGAGGTAGCACACTTAATCAGATCATTTATGGACACAGTGTCATATTGTTCAACTGACAAGTATAAATAAGCATTTTGCTTTTATTTACTCAAAAATATTTTCAATCTTACCTTTCAGATTTTGGTGGCCATGTTGCAATCAGTTTTTTGAAACTTCTAAAGCCCTGGATTTCTATTCCCTTTGATTTCTACTTAAATACCAGGAAATGCTCATTTAGCTAATCTTATTCTTGTAATATCTCTTTGAAGGTCGACATTAGTTGCCGTCACACACCAATGGTCTTTATAACAAATCTCCTTAGTCTCAGTAGGCAAGCTGCCTGCCTTCTAAATACTTCTGGTGATAACTTTACCAAAGTTTTGCTACTTCATAACATTTTGACAGAACCATACCTCAAGGTACTTGTATATTTTTAAAATAATCAATAGGCTATTTTAAATATGGTTTTAGATGTACAGAAGAATTGAGCACACAGGACATAGCATTCCATATTCTCACCCCACCTCAAAACACAGTTTCCACTATTATTAATATCTTGCATTAGTTTTGTACATTTGTTAAAATTCATGAACCAATATGGATACATTATCATTAAATATAGTCCATAGTTTACATAAAATGTTCAGCTTTCATGTTATACAGTTCTATGGGTTTTGACAAATATATAATGGTATGTAACCACCACCGAAGTTTCATAAGGAATAATTTCACAACCTTAGAATTTCTCTGTGCTTCACCTATTCATTGTTTGCTTCCCTCTCCCTCAAATCCTGGCAATCACTGACCTTTTTACTGTCTCCATCATTTTGACTTTTTCAAAATGTCATGTAGTTAAAGTAATACAGTATATAGCCTTGTCATACTGGCTTCTTTCATGGAGCAACATGCATTTAAGTTTCTTTCATGTCTTTCTGTGACTTGATATATCATTTCTTTTTATTGATGAGTAAATATTCCATTGTATGGCTCTACCACAGTTTATCCATTCACCTGTTGAGGGACATTTTGGTTGCTTCCAGTTTGGGGTGATTATGAATAAAGTCATATAAACTTTCATGTGCAGATTTTTTAGTGGAAATATATTTTGAATTCAATTGGGTAATATAAAGGACTTGCATCTGAAATATACATAGAACTCTTAATATTCAACAATAAGAAAACAAATGGCCAAAGGATCAAAATAGACACCTTGACAAAGGAGACATTGTAATGGCACATAAGCATATGAAAAGATTCTTAAAACCATATGTTATCAGGGAACTGTAAATTTAAACAAAAATGAAATATCAATGCACATCTATTATAATGACTACATCTGCCCCATAACCGATAATACCAAATGCCGGCGAGTGTGCAGAGCAGCAGGAATCCTTATTCATTGCTGGCAGGAGTGTAAAATGGTAAAACCATTTTGGACAATAGTTTGGCATTTTCTCACAAAGGTAACATAATCTTACCATATGATCCAGCAATCAAGCTCATAGGTATTAACCCAACTGAGTTGAAAACTTATTCCACTATTTTTTTTAGTTGGGAGAATACTAGCAGTTCCAACAAACTCCATGATCTTGGTAGTTTAACATAATAGGCATTTATTTCTTGCTCAAATAAAGTCAAGTTGGTGGAAGAGAGGACAATTCTGTTCCACATAGTGAATCCGAGGTGCAGGTTCCTTCTATCTTGGTTGTCTTCCCTGCTTTAAGGCATTGAAGTCTTCTTCATTTAGCCAGAAGAGAGGAAAAGAGGATTTGGGGTCTCCTGGGAGGTATTTATTGGCCAGAACTGGAAGTAGTTTTGGTCATTTACAACCTTATTCCTTTTGCCAGAACTCAGTGAAAATAGCCACACCTACTATAAAGGGAAGGAAATATAACCCAGCTATATATCTAGGAGGAAAGAGAACATTTTGATAAACATTGTATCACTTATTGCCCTAACCATGGAAAAGAATAAACTACATTAAGGAATAGTATTTCATTAATTTTAGCTGCCTTGTTAAAGTTTAGATGTAGTCTGTATGTAAAAAAAGGTAAAAGCAAAAAGTTTTTTTTTCATTTACCAAGGAATGAAATGAAGTACTAATGTGAAATATATTGAAATTAATAGGAAAAAATACATCTTCATGATTTCATTTTTCCCAGTGAATATGATTAAACTGTCATTTAACTGTAAATTAAAAGAAGTTGAAATAAAATAAAATAGAATACCAATAGAAGTTGAAGTAAAACATTTTCTTCCTCCTAGATTTAACAATTTAATGAATCCAATTATATTTTGATTACTTATATTTAAAAAGATTTAAATTAGATATGCAGGTTTCATAAAAGTAAAACAAAAGTATTTTCAAGTACATAGAATTGGGCTTTCCCAATTAGATAAGGAAAAGGCATAATGGACAGATGAAATTAGCAGCTCTTAGGGACTGACCCTCCTAATAGGGCACCCTCAAACCCTATAAGATAATTATCCTTGATTCTTTCTATAGCTATGTATTAAGCATCTACCATGGGGATTCAGGGGTGAATAAGGCATACACCTTCCCTCCAGAGGTTATAGTTGTGTGCAGTGGTTACCAAAGGGGGTCTGGCAATGGGCAGAATCAGCATCACCTGTGAACTCATTAGAAAGCAAAGTCTCATGCTCTACTAGCAACTGTTTCTAACAAGCCTTCTAGGTGATTCTCATCCACGCTAAAGTGTGAGCATCACTGGTCTGGTGAGATCCTTTTGGGGCAGTTGTGATGCAGGGGAGAAGATATCCATTCATCCTATCCTAAGATTATTTTTCTAAATTACAACAGTATACTTAACATGTGTAAGAACTCAGCTTCAGCACTTTCTGTTCCTTGTACCTGCATTATATCCTATACACATTATAAAAATGAATATTCCTTTAAATAAGTTGTAGCAGAGAAAGCCTTAAAATAATATAGCAAAATTCAATTTAAACAAGTTATTTTTTCATTTTTCTTAATTTATATTAAATCTGCCTATTTTTCTCAAAATGGAATAAAGAGTTTCTACCGAAAAGTCTGTAAAATATAGTTAATAAGGAACAAATCAAAAGTAAAGATCAAGACAATAGAAGAAAGAAAGCAAGTTATGTTAACTACAATGGTAAATATAGATTACGTGACTGAGAAATATATTTCACTCTTATTTTTCTTCAAGCTAAAATTGAAGGGAAAGCATAAGTTACATTGGGATTAATGCTACAGAAACATAAGAAATGCTATTCTGTATTTTCAGAAAGATGTTGTGGATGATATTATTTAATAATTTAGAGATCCCAAACTCAATAGCCTGAAGAGACAGGCAGATAATTGAAATGAGCGATTAGGATTGGATGTGATAAAATAGACTTCTCAGCTCATGGAGATCATTGCCATACACAATATATACCAAATGCCAGTAGCTCGTCAGATTTTTCAAAAGAAGCTGGACATATGGGTTTTTAGGTAAAATTTCCAAATGTTTACATGTTTTAAAAATAATGCATATTTCTTGAGATTTTGTTGGAGAAATGACATATTTATGAAAGAATAGCCTATGTTAGTCCACCAATACCCAAATTCTGTACTACACTGTATTCTTTATGAGGATTCAAGAGAAATTTGTTTGTGTTCTTTGCCTTGGGAAAAAGTGATTTCTCTATGCTTTGACGCTATGAAACATGAGAGTGATAATGCATCCATTTTAACTTGTGTGCCAACATGTTAAGCCTTCATCTTCAATTTTTAATCATCTACCAGGATGGCCTATACCTATTCCCAATTTTAGGCCATCAGTGATTGCATTCTTACATAAGTTTGCATATTCAAACTCTTGTTTTTTCTGTGATTCCTTATTTTGATACCTGCATTTCAATATTATATTTTATGGTATATTTAACCCAGACATCCTTCTGTCTTCTCAAATTTGTAAGTACATGTGCAAATACTTTTATATGTAGGTATCAAATATAGAGGTTCCATCCATATTTTGAAGAGCTAGTTCAGTTTTGGGAGGGATTTCGCTCCACAAATACTTCTGAGGTTTCTTGGTGTCCCCGTCGGTTGGTCTGCGTCATCAGGCCAAACTCTACAGTTACATGTGCCAAAGGGCTACATCTGTAGTTGTTAACCTACAGCACAAGTGTCTTGAAGAAGGTGAAAACAAGTTGCAACATCCAACATAATGCCAGGCTATCTTTGTCTCTGAAAGCTGTGTAGAAATTCTTGGTGTTCTCAAAATAATCTGTCCCTCACTGAGTATATTTTCCTGCAGATTCCAGTGCCTTATTTCCTTTTTTTTTTCTGCCACCACTGATGAGCTGTCACATATACAGGCCTCAGAATAGGCTTTCAATGAGATATACAGGGCAGAACAAAGATGGTACTTTAAGGGGAGAGGAAAAATTTTCCTCTCTCTGAGCCATGTTAAGTCAGCCTTCTTTCACAAGATAACTGCCTGAATTCCTTTGGTAGGTTAGCACTTTGCATCCACACATGTGTCAGTTTTCATCGGGTGCCATGATAATCAGATGCATCCATGCCTTATAACCAGAAGGATCACGTCTTTCCAGCAACATCAGAATTAGTATCACCTTAAGTCTCCAGGTCAGTCCCCATGCCCCACAACACACACACCATTTTAAGTGTTTCTCCCTGAGGTGATTTATCCTTTTATGAAATTTCTCTTCATTCAAATCTGTTTATTCCCTCATAAACGTCTTTATTTCTTTGTTTACCAGCGTCTGTGGTAGAGGAAAACCTAACTACAGGGATTGGGATTCTTATCTCCAGAGAGTTGTTGGGGCCTTTGTACTCAAGGGATGGGGCATGTGTTAGCTTTCTATTGCTGTGTAATACCACGGTCTTGGCCACTTGTAACAACACCCATTATTATCTCTCTGTTTCTGTGGAACAGGAATCAGCTTAAATGGATGTCTGCTCAGGGTCTCACAAGGCTGAAATTAAGTTGTCAGTCTGGTTGCATTCTCATCTGGGAGCTTGACTGGGTAACAATCTGCTTCCAAAATCACTCAAGTTGTTGGCAGAGTTCATTTGCTTCTGGATATAGAAGTCATGGTTGCTTGCTTTTTGAAGGCTTGTAGGAGAGCTTGTCTGACCTCATGAAGGACCCTTGTCCATCTTTCAGTGACTTCCATCTGATAAAATAAGGCCCATCCAGTATATTCTCCCTTTTGATTACCTCAAAGTCAACTGATTAAATAATATTAAAACTGAAAAATTGCTTCACCTTTGTCATATAACCTACTGTAACCCAGGGACTGTCTGTGCTATTACTTTGTCCATAATTTATTGGCTAGATCCCACTGATTCTTCCTGTACACATGGGAAGATATTTATACATGGACATGACTCATTGGGATTTTACCTTCGGGTGTGTCTGCTCCAAGTTCTTCCCAGTTCTAGCTGAATGTATTTTAAGGCAGATGATGACTAACTTCATCTGCCAATGGACTCTCAGTAACAAGCTGTTCACTGGCTATAACATATTATTTTATTTGAATTCGAGTAAGACATTTAAATATATTCTTGTATAGGACTATAATTAAGTAATGAATAAATCAAATATAAACTCTAATATATATATATAAAGTGAGGAGTTTCTATTATCTGAACAGATTTGGTTCATCAGTTTCCAGTGAGAGGCAAACTTTCTCTAACACCAAATTCTAAAACAAATATCTCACATGTTTCTTTGTTGCTAGGCCTAATGGCCAGTGTTCTTAACATTAATAAGGCCCAATGTTTACTAGGCCTCTTAGTAAAGACAACACATGCCTTATCTTATTTTATTTAAACAAAACCCAATTAAGTGGTTCTTATAATTATGACCCTGAAGCTTGAAGAAGTTACAACAGATACACACACGTTTAGGAATATAATATGTCTTAGAACAAAATTTAGAATCTACATTTCTCTTCTCTAGATTCAGCATTCAAAGATTACTTCATTGCATTGTGCTATATGTCTTCCCAGTGATGAAAATGAAGTCATGAATAAAGGTATATAGACTTGAAAATAATAGTTTTAGGAACAGATAAAAAGTAGTATATAAAAGAGTCTATGACTTGAACTACAACATTGTTAAACTAAAAGAGATAGAGAACCAATTCTTCATTCATTATTTTGATATTTACTGAGTGCTGCTTCTGTGCCAGGTAGTGTTCTAGGTTCTGAGAATGCAAAGACCAAAGATGTTACCCTTCTTACTAATGCTGAATTTAACAATAGCTTAGAAGCTTGGAATTTGGAAGCACGTGATCCTGAGCTAGAATGATAGTCTTCCACCTAGAAATTCTAGAGTAAGTTATAATACTTTTCCACATCTGTTTCTTTTGCGTGAGACATTAGTAACCATCTCATATGATTATATGATTAGAAGAGATAATACAGGCAAAGTGCTTATTGTCCTGACAATGACATGTTGATAGATAAATGTCATCTCTAGATAATGATAACAATGAGAATAATGCTAATGATGATGACTGCAAGATTCACAGTCTAGCACTGTGTCATGGAAGCAGATAAT
>PVKH010013826.1:0-16432 GCA_004027955.1 Chaetophractus vellerosus
AAGCCCAGGAATAGTCTCAGAAAGATTTAATTGTAAAAGCTAACATCTTTTAATTTTTGTCAAGCCAGGATCTCTTATTTTTTAAGAAGTTTCCTCATAAAACTGTCCCCTCCTCCAGGTATCAAGTATCTGTTAAATCTCATCAGATATTTGGGAAATATCATCAAAAGCAGTGTAGTGTGATGTAGTGTGAGTAGGGGACCCTAGAGGTGGTAGAGTCCAATGAACTGGGACTCACCCAGGACAAATAAAAAGGAGATGCTGAGGGACAATGCCCATCCCAAGGAACAGAGAGTGTATGCAACTGCAAGCAAGATAGTTCCATCCATCTGCCCCATGGGATCTTAGCCCCCTCTCAGTTAGAAACAGAGTGGGCACCCCCATCTTAATATACTTAAAATTGGGGGATGAATAATAGACTAAAGTAGATTTATTTTTCTATTATAGACTTATTATTATTCTAGCAATGGAAGAACTTTTGTCATTGAAATAAAGGCAGTGGCCACCAGAGGTTCTGAGGGGAGGGAGAGGGAAGAATAGATGTGACACGGGAGCATTTTCAGGACATTGGAATTGTCCTGTATGACATTGCAATGATGGAGCAGGCCATTATACATTTTGTCATAACCTATAAAATTGTGCGAGGCAGAGTATAAACAATAATGTAAACTGTAGTTCAGGGTTAGTAGCAATGCTTCAATATCTGCTCTTCAGCTGTAATAAATGTACCATACTAATGAAAGATGTTCTTAATGTGGGAAAGTGTGGAGGGAGAAGGGGTGGGGCATATGGGAATTCCCTACATTTTTTATATAACATTTATGTAATCTAAAGCTTCTTTTAAAAATTAAAAAATAAAAATAATTTAAAAAGCAGTGTAGTATGATGTGGTGTGAAAAGGGACCCCAGAAGTAGAAGTCAGGAGACCCTGGGATTTTAGTGGCTGATTTGATCTGACTACCTATAGGAACTACCAGTCATTTAATATCTCAGCCCAAATTCCTTAACTGGAAAGTAAGGTAGTTGGAATAGAGATCTCCAAATTTTTGAGTGTCTGACTGTATTAGTCAGCCAAAGGGATGCTGATGCAAAGTACCAGAAATCTGTTGGATTTTATAAAGGGTATTTACTTGGGGTAGTAGCTTTCAGTTACCAGGCCATAAAACATAAGTTGCTGCCCTCACCAGTCTGTTCCCATGTGTAGGAGCAAGATGACTGCCAAAGTCTGCAAGGGTTCAGCCTCCCTCTTCCTCCTCAGGCTCCCTGGTCCCAGCTTCTTCCAAAATCAGCTGTAGGCTGGGATAAGTCTTATGTCTCTCCCCGGGCTCATTTCTCTCCAGGAAATGAGCAGCTACTCTGCTCTCTCCACAAGGCCAGCTGTAAACTCTCAGGTGAACAGCTTGTCTTTCTTCCTGGGGCCTCTGCCATGCCTAATGGAACCTTCTCTCTTTATTCATGCATCTGCTTCTCTGTGTATTTACTTCCTGGGTTTTAATGCTCCAGCATTAAAACTCCAACTCCCTCCTCTGCCGTGTAGTTTTCTCCGTGAGTTCCCGCCCTCCAGGAGGTGAGGTCTCAACATCCTACTGACTTGGCCCAATCAAAGCCCTAATCATAATTTAATTAAGTAAGTGAAACCTCTGAAGTTAATACAATCTAATACACCCAGAGGAAGAGACCAGTTTACAAACATAATCCAATATCTATTTTTGGAATTCATAAATAATACCAAACTGTTACACTGACATTAACAATTGCCCTGCATTGTGATAGATATTCACTGCAGATCAATGTAACTTTAATTTTCCCAGAATCAATCCCAAAAGTAGGGCATATGACTTAGTACAGGAAAATCAAGAATGTATATACACTAATAAAGTAACCAAAAATTGAATAATTACTAGTCCAAACAAAATCTCTAGTTTAGTTCATTAAGCCATTCATTTTAAAAGTACATATATATAAAACAAAAGAATATAATTTAAAATTGGCCCTACTTGGTTTGAATCAAGAAACAGGCTATTGCGAAAATTTTTCAATGCTTAAAGTAGGAACAGTAGAAAAAACATATGTTTAGATATCCCCTGTGTTTTAGATCCTTCATGTTACTAGCTTTTCCTCTTTCCTTTGGGATCTCAGCTTTTTTACTTCCCATTCAGATTAACCTTTTGCATTCTGGCCCTATGGAGATACTTTTTTTTTTTCATTTTAAAAAAGCTTTAGATTAAATAAATGTAACATCAAAAATATTGGGGATTGCCATATATCCCATCCAACACATTCTCCCATTAACAGCATCTTTCATTAGTGTGGTACATTTGTTACAATTGATGAACACATATTGAAGCACTGCTATTAACCATGGTCTATAGTTTACACTTTGTACCGCATAATTTCATAGGTTTTGACAAAATATATAATGACCTGTATCTGTCATTGCAATATCATGCAGGACAATTCCCATGTCCCCCAAATGCCCAATGTTACACTATTCTTCCCTCTCCCTCCCATCAGAACCTCTGGTGGCCACTGCCTTTATATCATTGATACAAGTTCTTCCAATGCTAGAATAATAGTAAGTTCAATAATAGCGAGTCCAATGAACTAGAGAGTAGGTGTTGCAACTTTGCTGAGATTCAGGGCTCAAATGTCATATTAACAGAATGAAGATTTAAGTCTCTGGGATATATATTTAATGAGAATAGTGTAATTATAGGTTCAAATAAAAGGGGCTGAAGAACCATGTGTAGACATTATAAATGAATCTAACTGTTACATTGGGGAGCATATATTCCAAAGTAAGTTCCACTAATAGGGTATTAAATTCCTGAGATTGTCTACCCAGCCTATAATTGTCTAGATGTCTGAAGAAGTCACAGGAGCCCTGCTATTTGAGGCACTGTTTACTATGGCAGCCAATGAGATCCTGCTGAGATGTGCATAAGCGTAACCTGTTTAATGAGTTCCCAACTCACTTTGAAATCTCTTAATCATAACAACTCATTTGTATTTAATATTTCCCCCATTTGGTCAAGGTCTTTTTCCAAATGCATTGCTAGTTGGCACTTGGTAATAATCCCTTGGTGCCAGGGAGGCTCATCCCCAGGGGGTCATGTCCGATGTCGGGGAGAGGCGAAGAGGGGAGGTAGTGCATTTATATGCTGAGTTTGGCTTAGAGAGAGACCACATTTGAGCAATAAGGAGGATTTCAGGAGGTAACTCTTAGGCAATATATAATACAGGCTAAGTTTCAATTTCACAAGAACAAGGTTCATAAGTACAACCATCAATATCAAGGCCCTGGTGTCATGGTCTGTCCTCCTTTGCTAGGCACTGCCCATATACTTGAGGAATTCTTGCTGCTCGTTTAGAGAATGATTTCCCAGGATGAGAATTCAATATTCTTTCAGTTACTGTGTGGGTCTCTACCTACCCAGACAATGCCCCATGACCACTTGAACATATTCATATGCCTTAGAGTCATGCCCAGGTGCACCCCTCCCCACACATCCCCCCATCAATGACACCCCACACCAGTGATCCTTCCCTGCCACAGATGTAACCCTTCTGCTATCCAAAACATCCTGTGGGAATTCTCTTTAAGGTCTCCAATGGCTTGTCAATCACCAAGTCTAAGTCTTTTCTCAATCTTCACCCTCATCAATTGTTATAGCATCTGATGCTGTTGCTCACCCACATTCTTTAAGATGGCCTTCCTTTCCTTTCATAAGACAATTTTGTATTTTATTTTCCTAGCAATTCCTCTATCTTCTCTTCCTACATCCTACCGCTTTTCCCCCCATACTCCAAAGTCTTGTGCTTTATGTTATTTTTAAACTCTGTTTCATGGTAATCATGTGTGAACAATGGCTTAAGTTATTATTTCTCGGTAGAAATGTCATAAATCTCTAACTCTGATAATATACCAGAGTTTTCTTAATATTTGCTGAGTAAAATAATAATTAAATCAGATCACCAATTATTTGGTGCTGATGATCTAAGCTTTCAATATATTGAGTCAGTATTATTAAAATTTTTTAAATTAAGTAATCTCAGATATGTGGCAAATATACAGTAGTTATAGTATTTATAAGTCTTGATACCACACCCACATATAAATACATGTGACAAAGGCTACTATATTTCAATATACATTCTGTATCTTAACATAGTAGGTTAAATACTGTTTGAGGGAGAAGAGTTTATAATTATGAATAATAATAAAAAGAAGCCCTTTATTATCAACTCCTGAACAATGCCTTGCATCTTTACCATGTAGAAAGCCAATATTTGTATTACTAGAACAGAGGTTCTCAAAATTTAAATCTCAAAATCTGTTTACACTCTTACAAATTATCGAAGACCCCAAATAGCTCTTGTCTGTGTAAGCTACATCTATTGATATTTACCTTATTAGGAATCAAAACTAAAAACAATTACAAAATATTATGCCATAGGGTAGGCAGCCTCTAAGATAGCCCCCAATGTTCCTTGCCTTCTGGTATTCATACCCTTGTGTAATTCACTCCCCTTGAATGTGTACTGGACTTATTCCTATCAAATGAATAGAATACAAAAGAAGTGATATGATGTGACTCAACAACCCGTGGGGACCTGAGTTCTGCAAATAGCTACAAGTTAGCTTAGAAGTAGATCTCCAGTAGAGTTGTAAGATGCTGTAGCCTTATCTGACACATTGATGGTAGCCTTGTAAGAAATTCTGAACCATAGGTACCCAGCTAAGCCACAACTGACTTTCTGACCCATACAAGCTGTGAGATAATGAATGTTTGCTGTTATAAGCTGCTAAATTTGGGGGTAATGTTAAATGCTGTAGTATGTAAGTAATACAATTCATTTAAAACTAAGAATAATCAAACTTTCTATGAAAAATAACTATTTTCCAAAACAAAACAATTAGTGGGAAGGGTGGTATTGATTTCATTTCAACCAATCTCTTTAATGTCTAGCTTTAGAGCAGACAGCCAGTTTCTCTTATCTGCTTCTAAATTCAATCTGTTGTAGTATATTGTTTTGGTTGAAGTACATGAATAAAATCCAACCTCACATATATATGTAGTTGGAAAGGGGAGAAGTATTTTAATAATTTTTCTAGATAATTGTGGAGAGTCTTCCTTGATCCTACACCAAAACTCAAGTGATAATTTATTAAAGGTTAGTCGCAATGTAGAATCTGAAACCATATCAGTGAACATTTTATGCTTTGATGCATTAGAATTCATTGGTCTCTGTTGCACTTTGAATGAATCTTTTTATTAATGCATGATTTTGTAACATCATGCTTTGATCATTTGAATAATATCGGTTCTCTGAGCTGTGCAGATATTCCCTTGACATGTTTCATTATGCACCCAAAGAGAGAGAGAACAAAAAGCCCACCTTTGTTAATATCACCAATGATTTCATCATAAAGGTTTTTAAGTTTTAGGAAGCTGTTGTTTTAGTGGGAAGCTAAAACAAATATTTATTATCTACAGTTTCTGTGGGTCAGGAATATAGGGGTGACTTAACTGGGTTGTTCTGACTCAGGATCCATCAGAAGATTGCAGTGAAATTGTTGCCCAGGCTACAGTAATCTTAAGGCTCAAATGAAGGTGGATCCACTTCCAAACTCACTCAGGTGGCTTTTGGCAGACCCCAGAAGATCCGCTTCCAAGTTCACTCACATGACCGCTGGCAAGCTTCAATTCCTTGCCAGATGGGCTTCTCCATAGGCTGCTTGAATGTCCCCAAGACCTGGCAGATGGTTTCCTTCTCCCCAGGGCTGACTCATGAAATGGCAGCTGGCTTATCCCACAGTGAGAGATTCAAAAGAGAGAGAAAACAAGAGAATGCACGCAAGCTAGAAGCCACACTCATTTTACAACCTGATCTCAGTGTGGCTGCTCATCCATTCAGCCATATTTTTTCCCCTAGAAACAGTCAAGCCTATACTCAGGGCAGGAAACTAAGCTCAACTTTCTGAGATGTACTGTCTCAAATAATTTGTAGCCATATCTACAGAACCACCATACTTCAAGCTCATGGTGCCAGATGCAAAATTCTGCCAAAATTCTAATTTTTGCTTTAAAGCTCAAATTTATCACTGGCAAGAAATACTGTTAGTTGTTTTCCTTGAAATGATAAGTTCACTTTGCTCATTGTTGAGAAAATGTCTGTCAAATACCCAGGTCTGTATAACCACAGTTTGTCTGTCAGTTGTTCCTTCAAGTGAAAACGACATTCTATGATAAAAGCAGCTGATTCAGCTCACAGCTCAACTGATTACACAAGTGATTTTCCTTGAGGCATCATGAATCTCAGTATGCAGCAGAAGTGCTTTATGTGTACCATAGTGCAAATGTCAGCACAGTTAAAAAGGCAAATAACATGATATTATTGTAAACATAATTTTGACCTTTCAGACCCACTCAAAGCACCTCAGTGACTCCCAGGCATCTGCAGACCACACTTTGAGAACTCCTGCAATTGAGCTAAATCCTTGTTAGCAAAAGTAAACAGAGAGCATGCCTATTTAATCTCATCTGATATCATAATTTACAACTTAATGCTCCAACAATACACACGTTTTGAATTTTATACCCTCATGCTATTGAGGGTATTTCAAAAGTTGTCTCTCCTATATCAAAATACAAAATTCTAAAAAATCTGGCGATAAAATGGGTCAGAATTATTCATTTTTCTTTTAGAATAAATTTAGGTACCTGTTATAAATGCCCTGGTGCAAAATCCCATTGAAAGGAAATAAATTTATTCCCTAGTTTTTTAAACAGCATTCTTAAGACAATATTTTAATAATATTTTTTAAAATAAAAAACATTCTAGATTTATTGGAAAAGTCTCAGAATCATAATGTTTCTCTGTATAAATCTGTCCAGGTCTCCAATTTAAATTCTGGAAATTTAAATATCCAAATAAATTTATATATCCCTGCCAAAGATGTATAAATGGCTATAATTAATGCTTTCCATCTTTGGAATCAAAGTTCCATTAACTGTACAATCTCTCTAAATGGCATATTTTATTCATTTCATGAGTTGAAATATAATAGAAGATCTGGGGATAACTCTGAGAAGCAGTGTTTCAGTGTTTCGGTGTATGTGATTGGAATCAGACATATATTGAGGGTGATATAGAATAAATCTAGTGCCTCATTCACATGATGGCCATTAGACCAGTTAGGTAAGCATCTGTCTTGGATTGAACTGCCACTTCCATCTACTATTTCCTCTTACTTAATATCTCTGTGCCTCCAATTTACCCCTGAGTAATGTGAAAAGAAAAACTATCTATGTATAGAGTTTTTGTGAAGATTGAATTAGAACATGTATTAAAGGATTACCACAGTACCTGGCATATAAAAAGTGCTCTTCCACTTTAGCTACACCTATCACTATCTTGTTCTTTCAAGTTTTCTTCTCCAGCTAAATTCAGTTCCTTCAACCACTCTTCATTGAACATGGTTTCACATCCCTTCATCACTGATTGCTTTTCTCTCACCATGTCCCAATTTATTAATCTAATGAGCTGAACATCGAGGGTGGAGTAGAAGCACCAGGCCCTTAATCTCAGAGAGATTTGTTATTTCTACTATGTATCATGCCATGCTCCATAGTATCTAAAGTACAAAGGAAGGGGCTAAAATTGATTCTGCCTTAAAGTTTTTAATCTTTTCGATGTGGTAGGACTGATAAAATTGTCATATTTTAAACTAGAGCAATATAAAGCAGTATAAAATCAAAGGCTAGAGAGTTTGATACAGACTAGACTGCTATGGGACTTTAGACAGGGAAAATCAAATCACTGTGGAAGGATGAAAATAAGGAAAAGCTTCATGGAAAAATTGTGTATTGAGTTTGGCTGGGAATTACGTTTAGATTGGCAGAGAAGAGGAAAGGTGGGATAAGAAAATAAACAAAATCAGTGGGGCTGGAATGAAATGAGCATGTTATGTTCAAGAATAAAAAGAGGGAAGGCTAAATTGGGAGTCAACTGTATTCTACAGACAGCAGGACAAAGGTGTTTATTCCTGTGGTTTGATAAGGGCACTTTTGAAGGGAACCAGCCTGAGATCCTTCTAAAATGTAGCCCATCTGGAGGGGGAATGTGAGCCCAACAAAGGAGTGGATTGGTAAAATCCCAGGTGGTTATGGGAGGTTGTTAACAAGCCAGAAAAGCAGTAGGAGTTCCCAGCAGGGCTCCATGAGACAAAGAGTCACCTTTGACTATTTGCCATGCTAGAGAGCACCAATGCCAGGTGACAACCATACAGATAAATGAGATCTTTTCTCCTTCCCTCTTGCAGATTTTAAACAGACCAAAAGCAGAAATTTATGAGGGAGGAGGTGAACTGAGTAGAAGAAAAGCAACTGACCACAGCTGTAGATTTCCAGGTTGGGAAAGGGAAGAGGTTTTCAATGGAAGAAGAGATTCAAGTGTGGATTATTACACTGACCTGGACTCTAATGGCTAAAAAGAGACTATTCATTTATCACCTGAGAGCAACCACAAAACTATAAAATCTCCCTGAAATTTCATGTTGGGAGACGGGGGCACGTGAGTTGGAGCAACTCTGAAGACAGTGCAAGTCTGAGGGACAATAGGAGAAAAATAGTTGCTTTCTGCTTGAACCCGACTGAGTTCAACTCCTTTAACAAAGTGGTTACACTTCCTACTATTTATTGAGTGCCTGTTTGTGTCAGACTGGTTTATACATATTATCTCTCACTATCTTCTTAACAATCTGCAAAATAAGTTGACTGTTCCCAGATGAAGGTTTTTCTCGGTATGTGTTTCAATAAATGGACAAATTTTATTTTAATTTTTATTAGGAGAATAGTGTATCAGAGTGACTGGAGCCAGGCTGACCAAAGTTCATATCCTGGCCCTGCCACTTAAAAGCTGTGACATCTGGCTAATCTCTTAGACCCTCCATTTCCTCATCTATAAAATAGAAATAAACAATGCCTACTTTACAGAGTTGTTGTAAAGAATAAATGAGATAATATGTGCACAGTAACATAGTACTTGGCACACAGAGAGCATTCAATAAATCGTAGCAATGATTACCATGACCATAGTCTTAGGCGCTGTCATGACATAACAAAAACAATATTTTAGAAAAATTTACCAAGCATGGGAATGCAAGGTAGATGGAAAGTGAATCAAGACTAGCAACAGGAAGAAAAACTAGAACTATCAAGTGATAAAGCTTAAGGCTAAGGTTGTAGCCATAAAATGAAGTGGAAGGGAAAAATATAAGGGATATTTGAAAAAAAAAAAAAAGATCAGAAAAGGTAACTGCTTAAACATGACAAACAAAAGAGAAGGAAGAGTCAAAGGCAACTCAACCTTTAAAGCTTGAGTAGATGGGTGAATAGAAATGGGAGGAATAAAGAAATTGCCAGAGTGAATGGGTTGGTAGGTGAGAATGGTGGAAAGAACACAGTTTTGTTTTGCTACATTTTTAATTTAGGTGATGGTGAGACTTCCAGATGAAAATATCTTTTAGATATTTGGAAAGTCGTTTATTTATTCATTTATTTGTCTAATATTTATTGAAAGCCTAATCAGTGCCATATACTATGCTAGGCTGCAGTGACACGATGGCCAATAACACAGACCATGGAGCTAACAGTCTAGACAAGAGTTGGAGTTCAAATGGGACAACTAAGTCAGAAAGAATGATGTTGGGACCTTCAACACAGAGACAGGTAAAACTATGAATATTAATCAATTGTAATGGAGAGTATGTGTCAAGAAGAGAAACTTCTGGAAATATTCAATTAAGGAGGCACAAGGAATGATCAAAGAAGTCAGAAGTAAACCAGGATAGCACATTGTAATTATTTTTATATTAAATTCTAACCACCTATATAGTTTATAAGTATTTCATTAAGAAAAAATATGAGTTTCCTAATGGTGATTAACTTATATTTTTAATTGTCTATTTTGAAATAATTATAGGGAAAGGAAAGTAAAATATAATATTGAGAGATCCCAGGTATCCTTCACAATGTTTGTATTAGTCAGCCAAAGGGATACTGATGCAAAATACCAGAAATCAGTTGGTTTTTATAGAGGGTATTTATTTGGGGTAGAAGCTTACAGTTACCAGGCCATAAACTGTAAGTTACTTTCCTCATCAAAGTCTATTGCCACGTATTGGAGCAAGATGACTGCTGACGTCTGCAAGAGTTCGGGCTTCCTGGGTTCCTCTCTTCCAGGGGCTCATTTCTCACTGGGCTCAGTTGCTGTGCTTTCTCCACAAGGCCAGCTGTAGACTATCAGGTGAACGGCTCTGTCTCTCTCCCTGAGGCCTCTGCCTGTGTTTAATGGAGACTTCTCTCCTTCCTCACGTATCTGCCTCTCTGTGTGTTTACTTCCTGTGCTCCAGGATCAAAACTCCAAACTCCCTTCTCTGTGGTGCGGTTTCTCTGTGAGTCCCCGCCCACCAATGTCCTACTGATGTGGCCCCAATCAAAGCCTTAATCATTATTTAATCAAGTAAAAGTGAAACCCCTGAATCCAATGCAATCTAATATGCCCAGAGGAACAAGCCATTTTACAAACATAATTCAATATCTATTTTTGGAATTCATAAACAATATCAAACTGCTACCCTGTTTCTCCCAAAGTTAACATCGTGCTTAACTTTAGTACAATGTCAAAAGCAGTAAGCTGATATTGGTACAATCCACTGACTTTATTCAGTTTTACATGTACTTATTTGTGTGTATGTATAGTTCTATGCCATATTAACACATATGTAGATTCAGGTATCATTCGTCCTTTTATTTTGTTTTTCCTCACTCGAATTACTTACATAGTATGAAGGATCCACACCACAGTAATTTTTTAAAAATTATTTTTATAGTTTACTGATACCCCCTAATATTCAAACAGCCAAAATATAGTGATGGTCATAAAGATTTTCAGAATATTTAATTAGTAAGGAACTTATATATATTTTACATTATATGACATTTTGGGCTAGATCCTTCTGAGACCTTCTGCCAGTCACTCGCTGGTCCCTAATTTCTTCATCACTGAAATTAGAGTTATGATTTCTAAAGCCCTTAATAGCTCTGCAAGTCTACAATTGTGTAATTCTAATTTATAGGTCCCTTGGTTCCATGATATAAATAAAGCAGAAACTTGAAACCACATTAATTCTTTTGGTTTAGAGTTAGTCACTTATATATCAGGCCAGTGGCCAGAGAGGCATAGTTAGTTACTGTCTTCTGGTAGTAAATAACACCCTGGTAACTTGAAAGATTTTAATTTGTTTCCACTGGTGGCTACTTTCTCCAAAGGGCATGTATACCTTAGGAAATAGGAGAATTAACTTATTAATAACAGTTCTAATGAAAATAAGTTCTATTATTGAAATATTTGTTAACCCATGTTTTAGTTTGCCAAAGGGCTGCCAATGCAAAGCACCAGAAATAGGTGGGTTTTTATAATGGGGATTTAATTGGTGTAAAAGCTTATAGTTCCAAGGCTGTGAAAAGTCCAACTCAAGGGACCATAAGAGGTGCTTTCTCACCAAAGTCAGCTGCCACATGATGAAGCAAGATGGATGCCAATCTCTTCTGAGGTCTCTGCCTTTCTGCAGCTGTGAGCAAACCTGGCACAGGGCTTGTCTCTTACCAGGCCTCCTTTCTCAGTCTCGGAGGTTCCACTTTCTTCCTTAGGTCAGCTGCAAGCTATCAGGCATATGGCTCATGTCTCCCTGGGCCTCAGCTCTTTGAGCCTCTGGTGGGCTTCTCTCCTTGCAGCTCAGATGTGGGCAAAACTGGAGTCCATTCTCTCATCATTGCAGGATCAAGTATGGTGACTTCCTTTAACTGTGTCTGTCTCTCTCTGTATCTCTGTTTATATCAGACCCAGGCAGAGGGCGGAAACCCAAGCTAGCTCCTGTCTCACTGACATAGTCTAATCAAAAGCCCTAAAGCGATTTATCAAGTAATCTAATCAAAGCATCCTCAACTGAATTTATTGCAATCAAAGGGTATCACACCCACAGAAATAGATTACTTTAAAAATATAATCTTGGGGCCGGCTCGATAGCCCAGTGGATAGGGCACCAGCATACCACATGGGAGGCCCCGTGTTCGGTTCCCGGGGACCTCTCCTAGCGGGCAGACCACCTTGAGAATGGCAAGCTGCCATGGGCGGGCCAGAGCCGCCGTGGGCAGGGCAAAAGCCGCCACGGGCAGGGCAGGTAGCCCGCGAATGGAGCGCAGCCAGCCACCCGCGAACTGAAAGCCGGCCGTGAATGGAAGCAGAAGCCGCCCACAAGCGGGGAAAGCCGCGCCTGCGCAGTGACCAGTCTCGGCGCATCACTGCAGCGGGGGGGAAGGGGAGATATGTAATAAAATAAATAAATCTTAAAAAAAAAAAAAACAACATGATCTTTCTTTTTTGGGGATTCATAAAATAATTTCAAACTGCCAAACCCCAATATTTTAAATAACATTCTAACTAAAATATTATGAACCATTTCTTTCCTGCAACATACCACATATTCATGTTTACTTCCACTTAAATAAAATTTTGCAATGCTCTGACCTGGTTTAGACAAGGAGGGAAGGTTCCTCTATTTAAGAAGAAAATAGAATTA
The DNA here is from genome assembly GCA_004027955.1 of Chaetophractus vellerosus. Taxonomy (NCBI): domain Eukaryota; kingdom Metazoa; phylum Chordata; class Mammalia; order Cingulata; family Chlamyphoridae; genus Chaetophractus; species Chaetophractus vellerosus. The sequence goes on from PVKH010013826.1 coordinate 12,647, forward strand.
GGTCAATTGCCCAGGAAAATTAATATTCATGAACTGGACCAAGGAAAGGTCTATAATGAATTTCATAAAAAGAGCAAAAGCTTCTGTGCTTTGAAAAAAAGTGTTAGTAGAAGATCTGTGTAAATAAACTCAATGTCTAAATATTTGCAGGCTGGGTGAGCACCACCTTCTGAAAGTGGACCTGAGTTGTAAACTTTGTACAGTGGTCATATTAGAAAGCTTGACTGACTTCATATGTTTTACATATTGATGACAACACAGTTATTCAGTAATGTTCTAGAAAAAACAACCAGTGGACTAAACCACCTCATAATATTAAGCTACTTTTTCTGAACACAAATTAATGGTGCATATTCAAATCCTTAAATGATTGTTCAGTAGCTTGTTCCATACCAGTAGGCTCATTACATGATACTTTTAGTCAACAGAATTGGCAGAGAAAAAAAACAATCTCTTTAATCTAAGAGGTTTAAAACATATAACACAAAACTCAGGTGTTTAAAAATCAAACAAAACAATACATATACAAGATAAGCGTATACATACAGGACATATATTATATATATATTATAAAATACACGCACATACACATCATGTTATCTTTAAATTTCTGGCAGAAGAGCTCAGGCCTACCTGGGGCCCTGGAACTAGTTTGTTCTCATATTTCAGAATAAGCATCAATTTTGGAAATAACCCATTATGGAATGGAATGTTATATAGAGACCATTTCCTGAGCTCTGCTGGGTACTACCTCTGTGAAAGAAGCCCAATTATCTCAAATTTACAGATGCTCAGAGGTGTTAAGTCATTGCATAGATGCCAAGGGACAGAAATAAGATAAGAACCATGACTTCTAACAAAACATTTACTGCTCTTAGGCATATTATATGCCTCTAGCTACAAATCAGTCCTACATCTTTATTTAAGTAGACCCAATAGAACCTCTACAGAGGAGCATTCCATAGTTTGCTCTGATATGTTGCATTTTCTTAATTTATTCCTTAAAATTGGCTATAAAGCATCATTTATGTTAAATCTGATGACATTTTTTGTTCAAGAAAATCAGACTGTATGTTTGAATATTATTTCCTTGTCTTTTCTAGTGATAAAGGAAAATTAAAATAACTATAATTTGGGGAAAACGGCATTCATAACATATATAACTAAGGACTATAATCCTCACTACATATGGAATTCATTAATAAATATATAAAATGACAAAGGAAAAAACTGACAAAGGACATTTACATACAAGCAATTACAAAGGATTCCTTCATTTATTTAACAGTTTGTTTTTTTTCTGAATGCTTATAATGTAGCCTGCATCTATGTTAGGAATAGAATAAGCATTTATTGTCTTCATGCTATATAGCTAAAAATGATATATTTAATATAATCCCATCTTGTAAAAATATGTATGCACATGAACATTAAAATGTCTGGAAGAATATATATCAAGTGGTTATCAATAGGTGGTAAGATTTGTTTATTTGAAGCTTATAAAATGAACATGTATTTCTTTTGTAATAAAATAAAGTTTAAAATAAAAAAGTTAAAAACATATAGACATAAAATTGTTCAATTATTTCACGCATTGTCTAGGGTTTTTCTTTCTTATCCAATGGAAGATGGATACCAAATGAATTATCCTTCCTTCCTTTTATACACTATAATCCCACCTCACACGTCCTGCCCCCAAGACACAACAGTATCACAAACACAGATACGTACACAGAGACATAAATACATGGGCATGCAGGCTCATACAGAGACACACGCTGCACAAACACACAAGAAACTACAGCACAGAAACGCAGACACGGTCTCATTAAAAATTACTTTGATGTAAATGAGTTTGGTAGAGATCTGTTTGTTTTAACCTTGGAAATAGCTATCATTATTCCCTAAATTCCTCTGGTTTGTTTTTCATTTGCAAGACCTATAATATGATATTTTCATACTTGTGTGTGAAACTTATAAATATTTTAGTGCAAAGATAGATCTCTGACCTCTCTTGCAGTTTTGTTTTCATGGGTAAATCTCCTGTTCTACCAATTTATTCTGGATACTAGATTATCTTGGGACATGTGATGGATGCATGGCTGAAGCAGCTGTTAGTCTAGGAGATGACAAATATTTTTGTGGAATCAAAACAGAGTAATACGGAACAGTCGATAGGATGTAGTAATTTTTTACTTAATTAAAAAAAATTTTTTTAGACTCACATGTATGGGATGTTACATGTTAATTTATATGGGTCATTAGAGAAAGATAACCAGCCCTCAAAATACATTCCATATAAATGTATATTATTATTTTATTCATGAAATCCAATAATTCTATATTATAGCGTGACAATAATCATTTTAAAATGTATTAGTGGCTTGATCACAATGTAAAGTTCTCTGATTCTAAACTTTTCAGTTTTATAACTATGTGTAGAGCTAAACAATTAGAATTTTCTTGAAAAATCCAATAAAGGTCAGCTGGTAATAATGTGCATGAAGTGCATTCCCCTAACAGAATCAATTATAAAAAGAAAGTGAATTGTGTATTTATGGAGGGCCTTATTTAAAACTAGCACTATACATTTATTTGGGTGACTATAGGCTAGATTGAATTTCTCGGTAATCTAATAGTAACCCAATTTCTTCTTACCTGAGTAAGATAATTGATGGTTTTTATATCTAATAACTGTTGAGGAACAGACTAACTAACAGTAACTGAAATCTTAAACAACAAAGGAGTTAGTCAAAACCTATCTCAAAGTCACTATATTTCTAGTGTTTGTCCGTGGTCTCTATACAAACATAACTAGTCTAGGATTTTTCTTCCTCAGACACCTTCCCAGATTTCCTTTATTGATATTCCAGAAGGATTCATTGATCTGCTCACATCTCTCTTGATTTCTGTGGGGAAAGTAGAATGAAAAGCAGGGAGGGAAGGAAGGGGAAAGGACAAAATATTTCCTCTAATATTTGGGTGTTAAGATTCCTGAAGCATATCTACGGACCCCTAACCCTCCAAAAAACTATGCCTCAAGACTTTCTTTTAGATTGATTAGTAATTTGATGGCCCATTGGATTCCATTAGGCTATGATGTCTCCCTGTATCTAGAGAGGACTCATACTTTCTAGAGAGTTTGATCTTGCCATTTTGACCTTAATGTTTTTGACCCAAAGATGTTTTGACACAAAAGCATTTTTAATAAAATTATTTAACATCAGAATCAAACTAACAAATTATCATTCAAGAGTAAAGGTGAAATAAAGATTCTTTTTTTCAGACAAAAGCCAGAAAACTTTATCATTAATAGATCCTAACTATGAAGGAACTACTAAAGGAGGAATTTTAGGTACAAAGAAATCCAGAAGGAAGAATGAATGGTAGAAGGAATGCTAAGAAATGAGATCACCTAATACATAGATAAATCTAAACAAACATTGATTTATAAAGCAGTAACAATAATGACTAATTTCGTGGTTAAAAAATGATAAAGCTAATATACTGGACAACAATGACATGTAACTTGGGAATGGCGCTGCCTTGAAATTCAAGTGTTCCAAGATTCTTATATTCTCTGGGAAGAAGATAGAGATATTGATTAGGTAGTGGGAACAGCAGGTCTGAAGATCCATAGGCATGTGTTGTCATGGTTTGCTGGAGAAACAGAAATAAGTTTGGTATGCCTAGAGCATGGGGCAGGGGTGGAGATGGAATGGGGAGGAATATCAAGAAACAAAGCAGAGAGATTAAGCAACATCCATTTCCTAGGTTTTGAAAGCT
>PVKH010013827.1:0-16706 GCA_004027955.1 Chaetophractus vellerosus
CCTACTACTTTTAAGTAGCTTTTTTCTTGATTTAGCTTTTGCCCTGTTACTGTACTCCTTTAACTGTTTTCTGGAGCTTTGAGAAAGAAGATGTTTCTGCCAGTTCCTGCTCGTCATCCATAGCTTCTGTGGGGGATCAGAGCCCTGAAGCTTCTCACTCCACCATCTTGATCCTAATTCACTCTTAGCTTCCTTTCATTAATTTTTAAAATTATATTTTTAATTTATTTTTAAAAGATACTTAGATTACATAAAATGTTACATTAAAAAAATAATAAGGATTCCCATATGCCCCACTCCCCACATCTCCCACTTTTCCCCACATTAACAACTTCTTTCATTAGTGTGGTACATTCATTGCATTTGATGAACACATTTTGGAGCACTGCCATTAAGCATGGATTATAGTTTACATTGTAGTTTACATTCTCACCCACTCAATTCTGTAGGTTATGGCAGGATATATAATGGCCTGTGTCTGTCGTTGCAGTGTCATTCAGGACAATTCCAAGTCTTGAAAGTGCCCCCATATTACACCTCTTTTTCCCCTCTCCCTGACTTCATCACCTCCAGTGGCCTCTATCTCCACGTCAGTGATATAATTTCTTCCATTGCTAGAATCCCAATAAGTCTATAGCAGAATACCAGTAAGTCTACTCTAGGCCATATTTTATTCCCCAATCCTGAGGATTCTGGGATGGTGTTAACTTCCTTTTAAATAAACGATTATTATTACCTAGTATTATGAAGTTCTCAGCATAGCTGAAAGCTCTGCAGAAATCTTTTTGCCTCATCTTCATTGTACAGGTACTTCTTCCTGTGAGGGGTCTAAATATAATGGAACCTATGATAATTGACCTCTCTGTTTTCCCAGGTTCTCTAGTATTGGTATTTAAAACCTTGGGAATTATTTGTGTTCCACATCACTTACACTGCTTTTGAATCATTTCTTTGATGTGCCAATAGCTACAAAAGTTTGCTAATCTCATGTATCATTCTTGGCACTATAGGAGTTGATAAGTTCCATGCTCTCTTATGTTGGTACTGTTTTTACACAAATCTTGGAAGATAATCTCAACTTTATCCTCTGAAATCAGGCCTATCAGTCACCTGTTATCTCTATTGCTCTAGCTTGTAGATTAACCTGAGTCTGCAAAACCCCTTTTGGCTTTCATGTACTTATTTCAAAGAAATAGTACAAAAAAGTTCAAGGGGTCTCAAACTGTTAAATGTCAGAATCACTTAAGAAGTTTGTTAAGCTGCAAGTGTATCAAGAATCCCATCTCCAGATATCTGATTTAGTAGCCTGCACTGTCACATGCCTTAATTTTAAACAACTTCTTAGGGTAAGCATTACCATTAGATGTTTTAGCAATATTAGCTTTGAGAAGATTTTTTCTGCTTTGCATGAATAGTATTTGATTAATCTACCTTCTTTCTTTCCTTCCCTCCATCCTACCAACTTACCTACCTCCCTACCTATTTACCTACTGTCTTAGTTTGCCTGTGCTGCTATCACAAATACAGTAAACTGGTTTTGGCCTTAATAACAAGAATTTATTAGCTCAAGGCTTTGAAGCTAGACATCCCCAAAATAAGATATCAGCAAGGGTTGCTTTCTCCCAACATCTGCAGTGTCCTGGTGCTGGCTGCTGGCAATCTTTGGGGTTCTTTGACTTGTATTTCTGCCTCCCATCACATGGCAATGTCCTCTCCTTTCTGGCTTCTGTGATTTCTGGATTCTCTTTAAAAGGCCTCCAGTAATATGGATTAACACCCACCTTGATTCAGCGGGCCATGCCTTAATTAAAAACATCTTCAAAAGGTCCCATTTAAAGTGGAATCAGTCCCACAGGGATGAGGATTAAGATTAAGAACCTGTTTGTTGTGGTACATAATTCAAACGACCATACCTAGTTAAACCTACCCAAATCCTACTTGCCTTTATTGAGTGCTGTGCTGGTGCAAAGAAAAGGCAGAGATTCCAAGGTACCCTCTCTGTCCTCAAGGAATTCTGTTTATATTCTTTTCATATGTACACTTAACCTGGTAGTTCTGAGCCTGTTTGAAATAGTCCTATTCAAACATGAAGACATATATATATATATGTTTTGTCTGATTTCTGGGCTTCTGGGATAAACCATCTCAGGATATTAGTAACTGCTTTTTTTTTTTTTTTTTTTTAAAGATTTATTTATTTTATTACATATCTCCCCTTCCCCCCCGTTGCGGGGACACGCCGAGACTTGGTCACTGCGCAGGCGCGGCTTTCCCCGCTTGTGGGCGGCTTCTGCTTCTATTCACAGCCGGCTCTTGCTTCAGTTCGCGGGTGGCTGGCTGCGTTCCATTCGCGGGCGACCTGCCCTGCCCGTGGCGGCTTTTGCCCTGTCTGTGGCAGCTTAGTAACTGCTTCTTGAGGTCAGCCCTGGCTCAGGGGAATTCCTTCTAAGGTTCAGAAGATTAAGAAATTTATTTCTTATTAGGTTACAATGCAATTGTTGCAGTTTTTAGATTGTAAATACTTTGATCCTGGCATTTTTTCCTGACTTTTAGCTGCTACTATCTTGCACCTAATTAGTATGAGACCTTTTTCTAAGATTTGCTTATTTATTTTTAAAGAAATATATGAAACTCTTGCTTAATTTATATACATGTCTCATAATTTTATTCTTTTTACAAATTTTTCAAAAGTTCAACCACGATTCCTTTTTATATTCAATTCCTCAATTCTTTTGCATTCTTTGCCATGGAATGTACCTATCACTTTTGTTAAAATAGTCCCAATTTCTATTGGAATACTACCTGACAAAGTTGGCATTAGAGATATTTTCTATTACATTGGCTGACTTGTCTGGCTTTCCTACTTTGCCCTTCCAGTATGGCTAGGACAGACCTGATTTTTTGATCCTTTGTTTAAGGTGACTTGATGTCAAAGGGAATGGCTCAGGCAGGGCTGACTTCACACCAAATTTTGTAAATGACCATATAGAGGCTATATTAGTCACATAGTAAGTCACAAAGTCTTTAAGGTATCTATTGCTTAAAGCTGGGGCTCCTTTTCAGAAATGTAACACTGACCTGGAAAATATATCCTCCAGCTTCAAGAGTTTCAGGCTGCTCTGCTGCAGTGAATTTTCTGGACTAAGTGGGTATATGGGCTAGGGTCTTTATGGGCAGTAAAACAGATGTCTTCTGGGGCTCCACTTCCTGTTCTAGATTACCTAAAGGCAAATATAATTAGCTTTCTGGAAGAACTTTTTTATAATGTTTTCTTTGGTGTGCTCTTAGAGAACTTCATGGTTTTTTATTCTGGAAGAAGGGTGACAGACAAAAAGGCTTCAAGATGGTTGAAGGCTTCAATTAGCTCTTCCAGGATTTCTGTGACTCATGAAGAGAAGAGGGAGGGAGGAGAATAGTGGGAAGGAAATTGAGTGTGTGTGTATTGAGGGAAGATGAGAGGGTATTCTGATGCCTCTTTTTGCCCTAGTTCTGGATGTCCATCATAGCCACCACTATGCCCATTCCCTGCGGAGGCTTCATGCCCGTGTTTGTGCTAGGTAAGTTCTGATGGGAAGCCTTGGCTCTTACAGATTGCTGGAATCTAGGGTACTAGGTGAATAAGGAAATGCCTGAGATACTGGGGGTTTGTATTTGGTTTTATGGTAAAAAGAAAGGATTGGTTTAGGTCTGAAAATTTTGAGGATAAGGAGCTTAGATGTCTCAACATCTTCACTCTTTCTATCTTTCCGCTAGGAGCTGCATTTGGAAGGCTGGTAGGAGAGATCATGGCCATGCTTTTCCCTGATGGTATCTTATTTGATGGCATCATCTACAAGATCCTACCTGGAGGCTATGCAGTAATTGGTGAGACACGTTCCCATCTTTCTATAACTAAACATTGAGTACCCCAACTCTCCACACTCAGACTCTCCCCTGACATCTTCATTCCAGGCTACTTAACTCTGGTTTTAATTTAATGCTGTTTAATTCAACTTTTATTCAAATAATCAACCCTTGGTTCTGACTCTCATTAGCTATTTCTGAACTTCTTTGAGCTTAGTTTCCTCATGGAAACTAAGGGATTTGGGGAAATAAATATGATAATGAGGATACAAACACCTAGGATTGTGCCCAGATGTTTGCTAACGGTTTTTTTCTTTCTTTCCTAAGATTTATGGAAACAACAATGCCAGTGGCTGGCTTAGATACTCCCAACCTGCAGATGTCCCAATACTTGATAGGATTTAAGAACACAGGACTAAGAGCTAAGAAATGTGTACTTTAGATGTAGCTCTGCCACTTGTCACCTGAATGACTATGGAGCAAGTTAGCTACCTTTTTAGGCCTTGGTTGCTTTTTTCTAAAATGATTTCTTAGATATCTTATCACTCTAACATTCTGAGAGTCTATGATAATCCTTTTTTATTAAACCTATTGTCCCATCAAACTAAGAGCCATGCCTAGTACAGTGACCAATATACTCTCCAGATTTATTATGCCACCTCCCTTCTTCCCTTCTTCATCAATGTCCCACAACATCTAAGGCCATGCCTCCTCTAGACATGGGAGCACTAGTCAGCTTTATAGCTCATAGGGTGACCCTACTCCTTCAGTAAGGTGGCTTTCTAAGAGCCCCTTTCCTGTCATCTACTCTTGTTCTTCATCTTAATCCTCTCCACCCTCCCTGATGTACATTTCCCAGTACACATGTCCCCTATGATAGTTTTTGTCCCAAAGTATATTGTATGTACCATCTAGTAGTGTCATTCCTCCCAATAGTTCCCTTTCATTGCTTTTTCTTATTCCATCATGCATGCCTTCCCCAGCATTTTCCCCCATGTGATAATTCCCTCATATTTAAATGTAGTTAATGCACATGAAACTATTTTGGTTGGTGGGAAAGCATAAGCAAAAATAACTAAGACAGATTCTACCATCAAAGAATTTATAGAATCATAAAATTTTAGATCTTCATTATCTTAGAAATCATTTAATTGACCCCTTTCACCTTACAGATGAGAACACAAGATTCCAGAGAAATTAAGCTCTATTCATACAGTTGAGAAATAGTAGCATCAGGATTTAATGTAGGTCTCATTGCTCTAAGTCCACAGCAACGATTCCTGAGTTTTCACATTATTCAGTCATTAATTGTAGGCATTAAAACTTGAGGCTCCAGGTAAAAAGCCATACTGGGTTTTTAAATGCTCAATTAAGAATGATCCAGGGGCCAGCTATAGCCCAGTTGGTAGGGCGCTGGTTTATCACATAGGAGGCCCCGGGTTCGGTTCCCGGGGCCTCCTCAAGCAGGCAGGCTGCCTTGAGAAGGCAAGCTGCTGCGAGCAGGGCAAAAGCCGCTGCGTGTAGGGCAAGCTTATTCCCCGCAGTGAGCTGACTCGGCGGGTCGCTGCCCGGTGGGGGGGAACAAGCAGACACGAAAGAGCACAAGAATGAACACAGCAAGAACAAGCAGAAAGGGGGGATAGATATGTAATAAATAAAAAATAATAAATCTTAAAAAAAATATAAGAATGATCCAAACTTTCAAAAGTGAATAGTGGCTAGAACATCACCATCTTCACTTTGTAAGTAAAGATTTTGGCACACACAAAGATTCTGTGACTTACCAAGGGTCATAGAATGAGGTCAAAACTATTATTTCCTAAGAGTTTAGCAATCTAGACCCTACTCTTGAAAAATCATCATCTCAGTTGTGTTGGCACTGTTGGCACTGACTCTTACATCATTCCCATCACATCCCTCACATGTGTCCTCCATGCCAACAGTGGCAGCACTAATCCACCTGGTATATTCCTGTGTCTCATTCTAGGAGCAGCAGCACTGACTGGTGCAGTGTCCCACACAGTCTCCACAGCTGTGATTTGCTTCGAATTAACGGGTCAGATTGCTCACATCCTACCCATGATGGTGGCTGTTATCTTGGCCAACATGGTGGCCCAAAGTCTGCAGCCCTCCCTCTATGACAGCATCATTCAGGTCAAGAAGCTACCCTACTTGCCCGACCTTGGTTGGAACCAGCTCAGGTCAGGGACACTAGCTGGAATTTATTCAAATTTGATGGGGTGGGAATAGGAGGTTCTGAGTTTGAGATTGAGATTAGGGTCAATGTTTGGAAACATGTTTTGTTTTGTTTTGTTTTTTATAGATTTATTTTTATTTATTTATATATCCCCCCTTGCTACTTGTGCTTGCTGTGTTCATTTGCTTTGCGTTTTTCTGTGTCTGCTTGTCTCCCCCTGCTGAGGCATCCTGCTGAGTCAGCTCACCACGCAGCGGCTTGCCTGCTCACAGCGGCTTGCCTTTTCCAGGAGGCCCCGGGAACCAAACCCGGGGCCTCCCATGTGGTAAACCAGAGCCCTACCAATTGAGCCACAGCTGGTTCCCTTGTTTTGTTTTTAATTTATTTTTGTACTCTCATGTACTTGATAAATACTGTGAGTGATCAAATGCACGATAAACCTCATGGGAGGAATGGAAGGGAAAATAAAAGGGATAGGCATATGGTGGAGCTAACTAACCCTGTTTTCTCCCTCTGTAGCAAATTCACAATCTTTGTTGAGGACATCATGGTACGTGACGTGAAGTTTGTTTCAGCTTCTTGCACATATGGAGAATTGCAAACTCTGCTCAAGACCATCACAGTCAAGACTTTACCACTGGTTGATTCAAAAGGTCAGTGGGGAGGAAAGAAGCAGACTTCTGAGCTAGTGACCTGAACAAGGTTTACATAGAAGTAGAGGAGACCCTGTGGCATAGGCTTGTCTTTGGGGGCCATTCAGTCTGCTAGAGGAGGCCCAGTGTGTGCTCCTTAGAAAACACATTCATCCTCAAGGTAAAAAAATGAAGCCATAACACACGCCAAGAAGATAGTTAAAAATCCAGTTAAAGAAATAAATCTTATGGGCCCTTACATGGTTCCCTTGATACCTAGCTAAATCATATTCTTTTCTTAATGCTCATCTTAAGGAGGAGATGAAACTGTTCTGTATGGAGGAGGTGAATTGCTTTAACAGTGATTCTGCACTTCCCTTCCTTCATCATCCTTTCTGCCTACCTTTGGTACTTAATCCTACTTTGTATTATTTCTATAGTTTACATATTTTTGTCTTGCCTTTGTCATTAGATTGGATATATCTTGTAGGTAGAGACTTAACTTCTATCTCCCCCAAATTGCCTTGCTATAGTATTTACTAGATATTAATTCTTCCCTAATGTTTGAATACATGAATTAGTACAATAGAGAAAGAATCATATAGGGCCATTTAGAACCATTAAAATTGTTAGGATTTCAGATAATCAGGGTATCCAATTGCTCAAATTAGATTAGTTCTAATGTCTTCCTAAAGCCCAAGTACCTTCTAAGTACCTTTCTTTTAAAGATTTTATTTATTTATCCCACCCCCACCCCCCACCCAAGGTTTGTACTCACTGTCTGCTCTCTGTGTCCATTCACTGTGTACTCTTTGTGTCTACTCATCTTCTCTTTAGGAGGCACCGGGAACTGAACCTGGGACTTCCCATGTGGGAGAGAGGTGCTCAATCATTTGAGCTACCTCAGCTCCCTGCTAAGTACCTTTTGTTTTGTTTTGTTTTGTTTTGTTTCAGAGGTTTGTTTGTTTGTTTAACAAATCAATTTTAGTGATACATATTAATAAAGCATAAAATCCATCCAAAGTGTGCAGTCAATGGTATTTGGTATAAACTCGTAGTTGTGCATTCATCAATTCATCATTATTAGAGCATTTTCATTATTCCAATAATAATAATAATAATAATAATAATAATAATAATAAACAAAAACAAAAACTCATCACCTCTCAATCTCTTTTTTTTTTTAAGATTTATTTTATTTATTTATTGTCATCTGCCCCCTGCCCCATTGTTTGAGCTCGCTGTCTACTCTCTGAACTGAACCCAGGACCTCCCATGTGGGAGGGAGGCACCTAATCACTTGAGCCACCTCCGCTCCCTGCTTGTTGTGTCTCTCATTGTGTTTTCCTCCTTGTGTCTCTTCATTGCGTCATCTTGTTGCATCGGCTTGCAGTGCCACCCTGTCTCATCAGCTCGCTGTTTTGCTCGTCTTCTTTTGGAGGCACCAGGAACCGAACCTGGGACCTCCCAAGGGGTAGGCAGGTGCCTAGTTGCTTGAGCCACATCTGCTTCCCCTCTCAATCTCTTTATGGTTACCCTGCTGTACATTGCTGCTCTTCTGTTTCTGACTCTCTAGTTTACTTGTATTTATATTTTGTATAGACAGAGTCAAGCAATATCTAGTAGCTTGTGTCTAGTTGCTTTCTCTTAATATAGTTCCTCTATTTTTTTTTACCCTTCCTGGAAGATTATTAATATATTACTGTATACTACTGTCCATAGTATGCTTTGGCTATATTTTTGCCTGATATTAACATCTTGTAACATTAACATACATTTGTTTAGTTTCAAAGAAAAGCAGTCTCATATATGCAGTATTACTGATTCATATTTCACATGAGGTTTCACTATGTTATATAGTCCCATGCTGTATTTTTTAGCTTTTCTTCAAGTAATATACATGACCTTAGACTTTCCCTCTCAACCACTGTCTTACCCATGTAATAGCACTGCTAAAACAAACTCTGATTTGCTTTCACCTTTTCTATTCATTTCCAAAGATTAATAAACAACCTTTTTACCAATTCTTCACAGATTAACTCTCAGCTTTCCATTCTCTAACCTCATTCTACTTTCTGGTGACCTATATTCTAGTTATTAACTCCATGAGTTTACAGAATATATTTAGTTCATAATAGTACCAACATCCAGTATTTGTCCTTTTGTCTAGCTTGCCCACTCAAAATAATGTCCTCCAGGTTCATCCATGTTGCCACATGCTTCACAACTTCATTTCTTCTTACAGCTGCATAATATTCCATCTTATGTATACACCACAATTTGTTTATACATTCATCAGTTGATAGAAACCCTGGTTGTTTACGTGTTTTGGCTATTGTGAATAATGTCACTATGAACATCAGTGTACAGATATCTGTTCGTGTCACTGCTTTCAGTTCTTCTGGGTATATACCTAGCAGTGATATTGCTGGGTCACATCGTAGATCTATACCTAACTTCCTTAGGAACTGCCAAATAGACTTCTACAGTGGCTGTACCAGTCTACATTCCCTCCAACAGTGAATAAGCATTCCTGTCTCTCCACATCTTCTCCAACATTTGCAGTTTTCCCACTTTGTAATAGTGGCCATTCTAGTAGGTATGAAATGGTATCTCATTGTAGCTTTGATTTGCATTTCTATAATCACTAGTGCCGTTGAACATTTTCTCATGTTTTTTCACCATTTGTATTTCTTCTTTGGATAAATGTCTATTCAAGTTTTTTGCCCCTTTTTTTAACAAATCAGTTTTATTGATACGTATTAATGAAGCATACAGTTCATCCAAAGTGAATAATCAATGGTATTTGGTATAATCACATAGTTGTACGTTTATCACTTCAATCATTATTAGAACATTTTCATTATTTCAATAATAATAATAATATATCAAAAAATAGACAAACAAACAAGAAAATTCTTCACCTATCAATGTCTCCATGTTTCCCCTGTTATACATAGCTGCTACTTCTGGCTATTCTTGCACAATTATTTATTTATTTATTAAGCAGTTTTATTGAGATGTAGTCACATACCATATGATCTATCTAAAGCGTATAATCAATGGCTTTTTGTATAATCACAATGTTATACGTTCATCATCACAAAAATTTTAGAATTGTTTCATTACTCCAAAAAGAAAAACTCCCTAGCCCTATATAATCACTAATAAAATTTCATCTTTATAAATTGCTTTATATTTACATTTTACATAAATGGAATCATACAATATGTTACACAATATATTTAGTTCATAGTAACGCAATCATACAGTATTTGTCCTTTTGTGTCTGGCTTGCTCCACTCAACATAATGTCCTCCAGGTTCATCCAAGTTGTCATATGCTTTACACTTCATTTCTTTTTGCAGCTGCATGATATTGCATCGTGTGAATATATGTTTATCCATTCATTGGTTGATGGACACATAGGTTGTTTCCACCTTTTGGCAATTGTGAATAATGCCACTGTGAACATAGGCATGCAGATGACTATTCATGTCACTGCTCTCAGTTCTTCTGGGTACATCCCCAGTAGCGGTATTGCAGGGTCATGTGGCAAATCTATATTCAACTTCATTAGGAACTGCCAAACAGTCCTCCACAGTGGCTGTACCATTCTGCAGTCCTATCAACACTGAATAAGTGTGCCTATCTCTCCACATCCTCTCCAACACATCTAGCTCTCTGTATTTTTAATAGTGCAATTCTGATAGGTGTGAAATGATATCTCATTGTAGTTTTGATTTGCATTTCCCTAATCATTAGTGATGTTGAACATTTTTTCCTGTGTTTTTTTCACCATCTGTATTTCTTCTTTGGAGAAATGTCTATTCTAGTCTTTTGCCCATTTTTAAATTGGATCATTCGTCTTTTTACTGTTTGTTTTTTTGTTTTTTTGTTTGTTGTTTTGTTTTTTATTATACATCCCCCCCCCTTCTGCTTGTTCTTGCTGTGTTCATTTTTCTCTGCATTCCTCTGTGTCTGCTTGTCTCCCCCTGCTGGGGCAACCTGCTGAGTCAGCTCACCAGCGCGGCGGCCCACCTGCTTGCGGGGGCTTGCCCTTGCTCGCGGGGGCTCGCCTTTGCCCGCGGGGGCTTGCCTTTTTGCCCGTGGGGGCTTGTCTTTTTGCCCGCGGCGGCGTGACCCGCCCACGTTGGCTTGCCTTCTCGAGGCGGTCTGCCCATTCGAGGAGGCCCGGGGACCGAACCCGGGGCCTCCCATGTGGTAAACCAGCACCCTACCAACTGGGCTACAGCTGGCCCCCTTTTTACTGTTGAATTGTAGCATCTCTTTATATATCATGGCTATTAAACCCTTATCAGATATATGATTTCCAAATATTTTCTGCCATTGCGTAGGCTGTCTTTTCACCCTTTTGGTAAAGTCCTTTGAGGTACAAAAGTGTTTAATTTTGAAGAGGTCCCATTTATCTATTTTTCCTTTTGTTGCTCATGCTTTGGGTGTAAGGTCCAAGAAACCACCACCTACCACCAAATCTTGAAGATGTTTCCCTCCATTTTCTTCCAGTAGTCTTATAGTCCTGGCTTTTATATTTAGGTCTTGAATCCATTTTGAGTTGTTTCTTATATAGGGAGTGAGATAGGGGTTCTCTTTCATTCTTTGGTTATGGATATCCAGTTTTCCCAGCACAATTTGTTGAAGAGACTGTTTTGTCCTGATAACGTGGTCTTAGTAAGTTTGCCAAATCTAGTTAGCCATAGAGATAATGGTTTATTTCTGGACTCTCAATTCTGTTCCACTTATCAATGTGTCTGTCTTTATGCCAATACCATGCTGTTTTGACCACTGAATCATTGTAGTATGTTTTAAGATCAGGGAGTGGAAGTCTTTCCATGTTGTTCTTCTTTTTTAGGTTGCTTTTGGATATTTGGGTGCCCTTTCCCTTCCAAATAAATTTGGTAATTGCCTTTTCTACTTCTGTGAAGTAGGCTGATGGAACTTTGGTTGGTATTGCATTGAATCTATAAATCAGTTTGGGGAGGATTGACATCTTCACGATATTTAGTCTTCCAGTTCATGGACACAGAATGTCTATCCATTTGTTTAGGTCTTCTTTGATTTCTTTTAGCATTGTTTTGTCGTTTTCTGAATATAGGTCCTATACATCTTTGGTTAAATTGATTTCTAGGTATTTGAGGCTTTTTGTTGCTATTGTAAATGGAATTTTTTTTTTCTGTTTTCCTCCTCAGATTGTTCAGTACTAGTGTACAGAAACATTACTGAATTTTGCATGTTCCTCTTAGAAGATACATCCTACCACTTTGCTAAATTTGTTTATTAGGACAAGTAGCTTTATCATAGACACTTCAGAATTTTCTAAATATAGGATCATATCATCTGTGACTAGTGAGAGTTTTACTTCCTCTTTCCCTATTTGGATGTCTTTTATTTTATTTTTCTTGTCTAAGTGCTCTGGCTAGAACTTCTAGCACAATATTGAATAACATTGGTGATAGTGGGCATCCTTGTCTTGTTCCCAATCTTGGAGGAAAAGCTTTCAACCTTTCCCCGTTGAGTACGATGTTAGCTGTGGGTTTTTCATAGATGTCCTTTATCATATTGAGGAACTTTCCTTCTTTTCATATCTTTTGAAAAGTTTTTATCAAGAAACAATGCTGGTTTTTGTCAAATGCATTTTCTGATGCATTTCAAATGCATTTCTGATGTTGTTTGAGATGATGGTGTGTTTTTTTCTTTCAATTTGTTAATGTGGTGTCTTACGTTAATTGATTTTCTTATGTTGAACCACTCTTGCAAACCAGGAATAAATACCATTTGGTCATGGTGTATAATTCTTTTGATATTCCCTTGGATTCTATTTGCAAATATTTTGTTGAGAATTTTTGCATCTATGTTCATTAGAGAGATTGTAATTTTCTTGTGGTATCATTATCTGGCTTTGGTATTAGGGTGATGTTGGCCTCATAAAATGTGTTGAGTAATTTTCCCTCCTCTTCAGTTTTTTTTTGAAGAATTTAAACAGGATTAGTGTTTTTTTCTTCTTGAAATGCTTGGTAGAATTCAACTGTGAAGCCATCTGGTCCTGGACTTTTTTGGGGGGAAGATTTTTGATGGCTGTTTCAATCTCTTTAAATATGATTGGTTTGTTGAGTTTTTGTATTTCTGTAGCATCAGTGTAGGTTGTTTGTGCATTTATAGGAATTTGTCCATTTCATCTAGGTTGTCTTGTTTCCTGGCATACATATTCTCATAATATCATCTTATGATTCCTTTTATTTCTGTTGGGTCAGTTGTAACTTTCCCCCTTTCATTTCTGATTTTGTTTATTTGTATCTTCTCTCTTTTTTTTCTTTGTTAGTCTAGCTAAGGGTTTCTCAGTTTTATTGATCTTCTCAAAGAACCAGCTTTTGGTTTTGTTGATTTTCTCTATTTTTTTTTTTCTCTATTTCATTTATTTCTGCTCTAACCTTTATTATTTCTTTCCTTCTGCTTGCTTTGGGGTTGGTTTGCTGTTTTTTATAGTTTCTCCAGTTATTGAGTTATGTCTTGGGTTTTAGCTCTTTCTTCTTTTATAATATAGGCATTTAGGGTTATAAATTTCCCTTTCAGCACTGCCTTTGCTCTAGTCCGTAAGTTTTTATTTGTTTTGTTTTGTTTTTTGAGGTACCGGGGATTGAACCCAGGACCTTGTACATGGGAAGGAGGTGCTCAACCACTGAGCTACATCTGCTCCCCTATCCCATAAGTTTTGATAAGTTATGTTCTTGTTTTCATTTGTCTCAATATATTTACTAATTTCTGTTACAATTTATTCTTTGACTCATAGATTGTTTAGGAATGTATTTTTTAGCCTCCACACATTTGTGAATTTTCCCCTTTCCCATCTATTATTGATTTCCAGTATCATTCCATTATGATCTAAGAAGGTGCTTTGTATAATTTTGATCTTTTTATATTTTTTGAGACCAGCCTTGTGACCTAACATGTGGTCTATCCTGGAGAAAGATCCATGAGCACTTGAGAAGAAGGCATAACCTGCTGATGTGGGTTGCAGCTTTCTGTATATGTCTCTTAGTCTAGCTCGTTTATCATGTTTTTCAAGTTCTCTGTTTCCTTGCTGATCCTCTGTCTAGTTGTTCTATCTAATGGTGTGAGTGGTGTGTTGAAGTCTTCAATTATTATCATAGAGATGTCGATTTCTCCCTTCAGTTTTGCCAGAGTTTGCCTCATGTATTTTGGGGCACCCTGGTTAGGTGCATAGATATTTACAACTGTTATTTCTTCCTGCTGGATTGTCTCTTTTGTAAATATTTAATGACCTTCTTTATCTCTTAATACTTTTTTGCATTTAAACTTTAAATATTGGTGGCAATATTAATATTAATATTGTGTGGTGGCAATATTAATTCTTAGCTGGCAATTTTTCTCTTTCAGTATCCAATATTAATATAGACAACCCTGCTCATAGTTTTGGTTACTGCTTGCATGGAGTATTTTTTTCCAACCTTTCAGTTTTAGCCAATTTGTATCCCTGAGTCAAAGGTGACTCTCTTTAGGCAGCATATAGATGGCTCTTGTTTTTTTTTTTTTATGCTTTCTGTCAGCCTATCTCTTTTTATTGGGGAGTTTAATCCATTTACATTCAATGATATTACTGTAACTGTATTATTTACTTTCACAATATATTCTTTGGCTTTCATATGTCTTCTTTTTTTCTGTCTTTTTTCTGTTTTGGTTATCCTTTCTGCTATTCTTGCCTTCTACACTTTTCTGCAAGCCTCTCTCTCCTGTCTTTTTCTTTCAGGCTGTAAGGCTCCCTTTAATGCTCCCAGCAAAGATGGATTCTTTTTAATAAACTCTCTTAGTTTCTGTTTATTTGTGAATATTTTTAAACTCACCTTCATATTTGAAGGACAAATTTTGCTGAATAAAGAGTTCTTGGTTGGCAATTTTTCTCTTTCAGTATCCTAATTATATCATACCACTGTCTTCTGCTTGCCTCCATGGTTTCTGATGAAAAATCTTCACTAAGTCTTATGGGGTGTTCCTTTTATGTATTGGTTTGCTTCTCTTTTGCTGCTCTCAGAATTTTCTCTTTATCTTTGGCGTTTGACATTCTTAGTCTTTAGTGTTTGACATTCTTAGTAGTATGTGTCTTGGAGTAGGTTTATTTGGATTTATTCTTTCCATTGATATCCTTTTCCTGTGTCCTTCTCTCTTCCCCTGGTGTCCTAAACCCTAGAACATTTTTCCCCAGGCCATTTTTGCCTATCCTCTAGCTATTTTTCTGGGAATGAAGCAAGTCCTGTGTGTCTCTAATCTGCCATCTTCCCAGGAGTCTTTTAAAGCAATGATTTTCATTGGAGCAGAGTACAGCCAGTGGTAGGAAGAGTTTTCATAGTAATGATTAAGACTTAACAGTAAAATTTCATTCAACAACGCTGCTGCAATTTATGGCCTTAAAACATAATGAAAATGTTAATTATAGGAACCTTATTTCTATAAATATATCAAAGAACTTCTAAGAAGAAGTAGGCATTTTGTTAATATCCTAAAAGGACCCAGGTAGTTTAGCTTATTCCAGGATAGAAGATCTAATGTTTATATTGCTAGTAGAATTCTTTCTAAGTGTGTTCACATTTCAGCTCATTTGAATGGCTTTTAATGTTTCTTTTTATTTGGACAGTGTTGATTAGCCTATTTCAATAGTGGGCTCATCTATTTGGAAGCAGACTTTATAAGGGCTATATCAAAATAAGTACAAATTAGTGTACTACCAACTGGGTCTATAAGTGCTAAATGGATGAAATAAAAGGGCCTGAGTATGGTCAATCCTGGAAGACTTGTATTTTTTTAGGAAGAAAGGGTAGAGGCTTGAAAAGGAAAAGGGGCCAGTGGGCTTCTGTTGTTCCTGACCTGATCCTGCCAAGCATGGTGGAGCTGGAGGTAACTGAGCAGGCCCTCAGGTTGGGTTTGGATTTCCCCCAGATTCCATGATCTTGCTAGGCTCCGTGGAGCGGGCAGAACTACAGTCCCTCCTGCAGCGCCACCTGTGTCCTGAGCGGAGGTTACGGGCGGCCCAGGACATGGCAAGGAAGCTGTCAGAGTTGCCTTATGATGGGAAGGCGCGGCAGGCTGGGGAGACACTCCACGGCTTCCAGTCCCAGGGCCGACCAGAGTCCTTCGCCTTTGTGGATGAGGATGAAGATGAGGATCTCTCTGGGAAGACCGAGGTGACTGAGTTGAAAAGGGCTTGAGAAACAGGATAGATCAGGGGTAAAGCAAAAGTAGTCAGCAGAGATCATCAGTGACATCTTCTCTGCCTTTTCCTGGTTGTTGGGCTGGCCTGGCACAGGTGCAAGGAAAGTAGAAGGAGGGAGGGGAAAAACTGATGTTAAGAAAGCCAGAAATTCTGGAACTGGATCCTAATAGACCTGTGCCCCAGGGTCCAGGGACTGAAGGAAATGAAGCTCTGAGGATGGTGGTGTTGGTGAGAAATCAAAGGGATATAGGAATTCTGAACTGGAGTGGAAGAATAGAGCTAGATAGATTATCCAGGATGCTAACTGGTAAAGGCAGTAAAGCACTAGGCAGCCTCTTCTCTGGGACTGAGAATTTTTATTCCTTGCAGCTGCCTCCTCTTTCTCCATCTCACCCCTTTCCTGCTGCTCCACTGTCCCCCGAGGAGCCCAATGGTCCCCTGCCCAGCCGCAAGCAGGAGCCAGAGGCACCAGAGCCTCGAGGTGAAGATTCTCCCACCATGCACCCCAACTCATGCCTTGTGGGTTATCTCTGGGCTCACCTCACCCTAAGGACTACTACTGCGTGGAGGCATGAGGCTATGGGGCGGCGGGAGGGGGTTCTTATTCATTGATTCATTATCTTGCT
The DNA here is from genome assembly GCA_004027955.1 of Chaetophractus vellerosus. Lineage (NCBI taxonomy): Eukaryota > Metazoa > Chordata > Mammalia > Cingulata > Chlamyphoridae > Chaetophractus > Chaetophractus vellerosus. Next base: position 16,543 of record PVKH010013827.1, read on the forward strand.
GTCCCAAGGACTGGGCAGAAGGGGTGAGTTAGGAAGGTAAAGAGAGGGTGTCTATAGAAGTGAAGCATCTGGGAAGTATAGACCTTGTGGTGCAAAGTATTAGGGACCACTTGGATGCCCCTGGCCACTTCTTGCCAGGATGGGTATTGCTTTGTTTCTGTTTC
>PVKH010013828.1:0-16710 GCA_004027955.1 Chaetophractus vellerosus
GCATAGAAAGCCTCATGGTCTACAGCTGAACTCGTGAAGGAAACAGAAGCTAAGCCCGGAGAGAAACGCAGCCCAGGGAACAAAGGAATCCAGAAGCCTGAACCCTGGAGACGTCGGCAGCCATCTTGCTCCAAGACATGGACTTTGGTATGGGAAGAAATTTATGCTTTGTGGCCTGGTAACTGTAAGCTTCTACCCCAAATAAATACCCTTTATAAAGACCGACCAATCTTTGGTGTATTTCAAAAGGCACGCCTGTGGCTGACCAAAACAAAGAGAGACCAAATCGTTTGAAACTAATCTATATTGGAAACAACATGGAGTGTATCTAACTGTAGTAAAGCAAAGCATTATTTAAATTTTAATAAGAAATATCACCAACTCACTTTATTTCCAGACCCATCCGAAAAATAATATCTAGCTTGAGAAGGAGGGTAGCTTTGGAAACAAAGGTGAGAAAAGAGAAGACGAAGAAAGCTAATAAAATCCCATAATCTTGGCAGACCCACAGACTGATATGGAAAATTCTCCTGAGCTATAAGGCTTTTATCCTGACAGCCCTGATATGGCATCCTTCCTGAGTACACACATCCTAATTGGAAACGTGGCATTTTATGCATACACACGCATGCAGTCAGCATAAAAAGCAATCCAAGTCTTAGAGACAATTCATCTTACAGAGATAATGTGCATGGGAACGGAGTTGAACAAAACACACCACAAATCACCTTTTGCAGTTCTATGAAGACAAAAGAGAAACCCCCAAATACTGTCTACTGAGGTTAAGGAATTTTGCCTCCCCCCCCCCCCATTATTTACCTTTAAATGCCTATCACTTTATTTATTAAATGAACAAATCCACTTTTGGGAAAATATGAAATTAATTTTATTTATTGCAAAGTGGTTCTTTGGGGCAAACATATTGTATTAAGCTTTTCATTAAGGCACATAATACTTCTCACTTGGAGTATATTACCTCAATATAACAGTTCACATTTTTTGTAGTTTTTTGTCCTACTCCATATTGTTTTTGTACAAAGAATGCTGCAGTGTAGAGGGAAGAAGTGATTTTGTTCACTATTCAAAATGGCATCTCTGCTCAGCTTCCTCCGTGAGGGCTTAGGATATGCCCTCAAGTGTGTGGGATGTTACAGAGTTAGGGGCCAAATGGCTGGATGGTTTCATTTAATCTTGTTGCTGGTATCTTCTGGTAAAAATGTAGCAGGTTGGCAAAATGTTGGTATCTTCTATCTAAGGTACATTGTCCCAAATATCAGAGCCAATTATGTAAAGGGGATAAGGCTTTTGGTTGTAATTCCTGCCTATTCCAAAGGCCTTTCCCTCAACACCACTTAGCCACCCGTAATTCACCTAAATAACTTGAGAAGAATTCTACTGCGTAAGACTTATTAGCAACTGAAACAAAGATGTCCCCTTAATGTAGAATACTTTTAAGAATTTATTATTTTCATATTCTATTCTGGGCCCTGGCCATGAATGATACTTTGGGAGAAAAGGAAAGGTGGAAAAATTTTTAAAACTCAATTACCCCCAAACCAAAAGTATGAACCGTCTGCAATGGGTTCAGTAATATATGAAAACACTTATCCAAATAACAGAGAAAAATATGTTTCAAACTAATTAACATTTTCTTCTCTGTGGATATCTAGATTACAGTGTCAAACTTTAGCCAAACTAAACACCAAACATAGCCATCCTGAGTTTTCATGATTACTTTCACTAAAATAATTGCTTGTCAAATGCTAAAACCAATCTGGCTTATATGGTGACTTTCTACCTTATGCACTACTCTTTTGTTAAATTAATTTTCAGACATGCTCATTTAGATCCACAAATAACTTAATTCATTTCAAAATTATACTCCTGAGATTCTTTTTTCTGAACCTTCTAAAAGGTCTTCTTTCTGTTAATTCAATATCCCCAAAGCATTTTCACAATCAACAAATATGAATCATGCTATAACATTTTGCTAAATCTAATATTCTACATTTTCTCAGTCTTGGATATCACTCACCTGCAATTACCCCACTGAAATGGACTTTTGTAATTCTTACAGAACCAGATAACTAGGTTATGTGAATTAAAGATGGAAGGGGAAGGCCATGTGTTGTGAGATGTGGAACATGGGTATTTAGGAGAGAACATGTTAGGGTTGATTACGCTGAGGCTCTCTCTAAAGCTCTAGAAAATGAGGAAATACTAATAGTACACTGTGTGCATTATATGACACCATTGGAAAAGTCTTGATCTCAGGATACTTGCTACATGCAGACTTTTTTCCTAATGGACTATTTCTGCATGGCAGTTTTCTCCAGATGTTATTTTAAAATTTCATAACGTTTTATAAAATAGATTAGTTCTTGGAGGAAACCAACAAATGTAATTTTTCTGTGTCAAATCATTGTCCTCACTTAGGTTCATTATTTAAAAAGTCGTTCTTTTCTGGAATAATTTCTTTATAAATAGAGAAATTCACTCTGTAGACCTAAATATTTCATAGTCACATAAAGGGGGGGGGGGAACTCACTATATTTTCTCATAAATAAAGATCATGCTACATACAGTAAATCACAAATCACAAAGCAAAAAAAGTAACTTGGGGTTTGGTTTAGAATTACATCTTCTAATTTTTGTGTTTGAAGTGTTTGAAGGATGCACAATGACAAGTTGAACAAAATTCTGCTTCCCAGGATTTTGTTGAGGCTGCCGGCTTTTTGCATTGAAAAAGCTTGATCTGGGCTTTTTATGGAAAGACTTGATCTATAAAGGAATGCAAAGACATAACAATTCAAAGATAACAGTTCAAACTATTCCAGTAAAGAAAAATTTGCCAGTACGTTTCCTAGAAACAAACAATAAATGAAGGTGGTATATATTTTTAGAAATATGGTTTACTCATCTGTTCAACATTAGATGTTTTCTATACACTATGTGCTATGTAGGCACTGGGGATGAAAAGATTTAGAAAAATTGGCCTTCTGCCCTTAGGAGTTGGGTCTCTAACACAATATACTCCAGTATTCTTTGCAGAGTGGGTCCTTTGCATTAGTATCACCTGGGATACTTGCTATATATGCAGGTTTCTGGTTCTCCCCTCTGTATTAGATTCTCAACAGTAGAGCCCTGAATTATGCAACTTTAGTACATTTAACAAACTCCCTTGGTAATGTATTTTATTGAAAGAAATGTATTTTATTGAAAGAAATGTATTGGAGAGACCTGGAATATTGCTGAATCAGGAGTTAGAACTCCAGCCCATAACTCCGAGTGCCTGGGATGGCCTTAGTGCCACTCTACCTTTCTTAGCCTCAAAGTTTTATTCCATAAAATGAGAATGAAGGCGCTGGATTAGATAATATTTAAGGTTACTTTCACTGCTGCTATTCCTTTCTGGTAAGGAATGCTTTCTGGCTATGGAATCCAATATTAGTTACTTTAAATATTCCCGGTTTCCCTAGCCCCGGTCCCTTCACAGTTATGTATCTTGTCATTATCACCTTTGGAATCAGAGGACACAACAAAAATGCGAAGAGAATTAAAATAATCATATATTTGACTTTGTAGTTTTAAATTGAGAAGAATATAAAAATGAATCTGAGCCACTGCTTTCCCAAACTTGCCAGACAAGATGAAGATTTCATGGGATAGAAGGTGAGAGAAACCAAATTACTCAGAGGAAATATCTGTATAGAGTCAAATGAGACATGTGTGGTTATAGGAAAATAAAGTCAAATATCTTATATCCTGCATTTGTGGCCTGGGATTCATGTCCACCATGTATATTACCAACAGATTTGCTTGCAAATTCCTACTCTTCCTTCTAGATACAGATTAAGAATTCACATTTTTTGTGAAATTTTCTCTTTTTCCTTCTAACAAGTTTCCTTCTATATCTCACTGCGCTTGTGAACATTGTTGCTTAGATGTCTGACTTGTAGTGAGTCTCCAATAGCCTACTTGAGGAACTTCAGTAAGATATTTTACCAGTGTCCTTTTATTTTTTCCCATGGCTTACCACATAGTACTTGTTCAACAAATATGAATGGAATTTATTTCCATAAAACATATCAAGTATTTTGTAATATTGGAGAGATAAATTTTTATAAAATGCACGTAAGGGCAGAATGACAAGCGGCAGGCAGGAGTGTGAACCTAGTGAAGCTAAGGCAGAAAAGAACACTTAGCTTCACACCGCTCCAATGAAAAGACTAGTCTTGAGCTGAGTAATTCTTATTTGATAAAAGGTGCCAGATCATTACAAAAGGCCAAATGTAACCTAGCTCTGAATGCAGAAGAATTTATCATGTGACACTGTAAGTGGAATGAAAGTTAATATTAAATGCTTATCTATTAGCGGCAACAAATAAAACAATGTGCAATATAACACCTCTATTTCATATACTTCTCCAGATTAAAGGAAAGGTACAATATTAAATTGTAATTCTAAGACATTTCTATGTTTGAAGAGTTAATGCAATATAGTAAACGCATATCTCTTTTGCACGGTCTGAACTGATAAAAAGTACAAAAGAGAGTCTCAGGAAATAAATGGCCAGTCTGTCCTTATCCTTCTGGAGCAGCAATTCTCTCGATGGGTTTTCTGATGGGAATCTGTGAAGTGTAGATACTCTGTCTTGCTGATTGAAAGGCATCCCACGCAATTTGGAATTGAGGTGTTTGGGTGGCAATGTAGACATTTTGATAAAATAATTAAAGAGCTGAACTAGTGTTTCTTATCTCTCGAGGTCTGCTGTAGTAATACCTTCAGGCAGGGCCAAGACTTTTCTCAGAGATCTTTTTTCGAGAAGCACAATGCTCTCACACAAGGTAAAATAAATCTTGGTGTTTCCTATCATGAAGAATGGGCAAAATGAATTTAGCAAAGGAGAATGAGGTACCAGAAGTTACCAGAAGGTGGCCACCTGCCTGACCGTGACCTTGGCAGAATTTTATAGTGTTGAATAGCACTAATGCATCAATCATTCTACAAATCAGCCTTCTCATTCATAAATTCTGTGTGTAATAAATTCCTATGTGCTCATAGCTTTACATGAAAATTCATGCAATTTTCTCATGCCTTATTTATTTATGTTCCAGTCTAGTATATAGCATCTCTACAAACATAATTTTTCCTTTTAAATATTTTGTCCATTAAAATAAAACAGCATTTATAAGCTGTTTGTGTCAACGAGTACGGATAATGTTTTTATCCTTTATTTTAACCACTAATGAAGAGTTTCGATAAGTTCTACTATGACAAGGATCCTTGTCACAGAACTTTTGACAAAAATAAAAAGATACAGAACATATTTTTAATATCATTTTAAAAATCCCCCCCCAATTTTAAGCTGAGAATGTTAGTGGACAAGCAAAAATAAAATCATATTTTATTAAAAAATAAGATTTCTAGGGAAAGAGGGTTAAATCATTCATGATTGTGTTAAATTTTTTTAATAAAAAATGCACGAAGCATTAGTAATTTCCACTGATTATAACTAGATCTTATTTCATCCCTCAAACTTATGCCAGATATATAATTTTGGAGGATTTTTAAGCAAAAGGAAAAGAGTTATAGGAACATAATAAAGCAAATGTTACCCAGAGGTAGAAATTTTTGCAAGCATTCTCAAAATCAATATATGGTCTACATTTTAGATATGTGTAAACACTCAATTTTTAAAACTTAAATATTAAGAAATTTGGTGATTTTCACCTCTCTCAGATACTGTTTTAATTCTTTCCTTTCCCATGGCAAAATTCCATAAAAGGTAATTGTCTAGGGCAGTGGATGTAGCTGAGTTTGAGCTCCTGCTTTCCATGTATGAGGTCCCAGGTTCGATCCCCAGAACCTCATAAAAAAAAAAGTAATTGTCTATCATTGTTGCAATTCAGCCCCTCTACTCTCTCCTGCTTTCCTAACAGTTTATTTTGAAAAACTTCAACAGAAAAGCCAGAAGAATAGTACAATGAAGAAGCATGTATCATTCACCTTTCACTTAAAACCACCAATGGTAAACATTCTGCCACATTTGCCTTTCCTCTTTTTACTTTTTTACACACACACACACACACACACACACACAAACATACACACAATTTTTGTTTTGCTGAACTGCTTGAAAGTAGATTGCAGAAATTATAACTCTTCACTCCTAAATATATCAGCATGTATCTTGTAAGGAAAGGTATATTTTCCTATGTAAAAACAACACCTGAGAAAATTAATAAGTAATTCAATACTATATCTAATATTCAATCTTTTATGTTTTTATCTGATCTGGGATCCAGTTATAGTCCATACATCACTTTTGTGTTGGTATGTCACTTCAGTCTCTTTTAATCTAATGGAATGACCAGCTTTTTGTTGTGGTTGCTGTAAGGTTGACTTTTCAAGAGCAGGCCAGTTCTTAAAAATATCCAAAATTTTGGATTTGTCTGATTTTTTCCCCTTATGATTAAAATTAGCTTAAACACTTTAGGAAGAATGTTTGGTACACGTTTCTCATTAGGATGGCACATATTAGCAGGCATTTCAGCTATTGTTGATGCTAGGTTGAGTCACTTTGTTATATTGGTGACTGCCAGATTTCTCCATTGTAAAGGTTGGTTGCTTCCTTTTGAAATTAGTAATTTGTAGGTGATACTTTGACCCTAGGTGAACATATTCGAATAATGGAGAATAAATTTGAGAGTCTGCTGTAATACATTTGAAGATCTGAGTTTGAGGTTATACCATCATTTAAATGAAAGATAACTATAGTTCTGTTTTATAATCACATATATTTATGAGTTGCCTAAAATATGTTATTTCTAGTTTTACATATTTTGCAGTTATTATTGATTGAGATAAGACACAAGGCCTTTTTCAGAATTTAGGCGAAATTCATAATACTTGAATGGCAAAATAGTATTTTGATACGTAATGGTTTACTCTCCCCTTGCATTTACTTGCTACTATTGCTCTTACACACTTTTATCACTGACATCTTTGTCTCTGAGAAAGGGTGATAGTGAACACATTGAGAAGTGGGGTAGTCAAGTTGTGGCTTTTGGTTTCCGAAGCCTGTATTCTGAGAGAACTCAGACCAGAAAGAATCATGCTGGTGTGAAATTGAGGTGCAGGCATGATAGTTTCCCCAAGCTATGGGAAGCTGTAAGTGAAGATGTGTGTGGATTTCCAACACAGGCCACTGAGTTCTGTCCACTTTCCTGCTCTAGCCAAGTCTGGAGTGTGGAGGATAATAAAAATTCCTGTGAGGATGGGGAATCTGGGAAAGAGGCTTTCAAAGTGAAAGCCAGGGAGGGCGCAAGGTTTCAGAGTTTTAAGTAGCAAGTATATCTAGGAGAAAAAGAATTGTTTAGGGATGTCTGGAAAGATAGACAAGGAGGAGACTTCAAGAATTTCTGACAATCCTCTTTTGGCTCAAAAGGATCTTAAGTGTCTGAAAGGGAAAGGAAGTAGAATACAAACAACAGTCCAGATGGGTGTGTAAGTCATAGATTTATTATGTTCCTCAATTGGTCTGGACATTGCCAAGAGAACAGGAGATTGAAGAAGCCAAGTAATGAAGAACAAAGAAGGAGGTAACAGTGATTGAGGACAGAAAAATGGAGATAAACAAAGGCAGGTTCCATGGAAGGAGGAGGGAACACCCCACCCCGGACTGACTGAGATTGAGAAGTTATTTTTAGATACTGAAAAACATGGGACCTTATGTCCTGAGAGTTTTATCAGCTACTCCTATCTGAATTAAAGTGCTGGTTAATTAGTGTAAGTAGATAGGAGATTTCTGTTTTTTTTTTTTAAGATTTATTATTAATTTTTTATTTATTACATACCCCCCCTTCTGCTTGTTCTTGCTGTGTTCATTCTTGCGTTCTTCCATGTCTGCTTGTCCCCTACACCCCCCCCCCCCGTGTGGCGACCCGTCGAGTCAGCTCACCGTGCTGCAGCCTGCCTGCTCACCGGGGCTTGCCCTGCCCGCGGCAGCTTTGCCCTGCCTGTGACGGCTTGCCTTCTCAAGGCGGTCTGCCCGCTCGAGGAGGCCCCGGGAACTCCTATGTGGTAAACTGGTGCCCTACCAACTGGGCTACACTTGGCCCCAGAGATTTCTTAATTTTTGGTCAAACATTACAATAATAAAGGAACATAAAATAGAAAACTTTATTCATATCTTACTATTCTGATCTTATTCATGTTCCCCAATTGTTTCCAGTTCTTGAAGATATATATGTATAATTTGACAAAGATGTAAACATTGGGCAGGTGGTATATTGAAATGTGATTCTTATCTTAACATTATATTATAAACATTCTACCTAATAAACAGAGCCCTCAGACTTATATTTTAAACATTCGGCATCAGTATATCACATATCAGAACCTACTTAATCACACCTCCTAATTTTTAAATGTTTGGGATTTTATGTTTCTTTTTTATCATTTTATTATCATTTAAAATAAATTTGCTAATATGTAAAAAACTTTAAACTTTGAGCAAGAGGCTTAAAATTAATTATGCTGTACGAACTCACCAGTGAAATCTATAATATAGTAAAAAAAAAAGAGTAAGAGTTAAAAAAGCATTTGATGAAAAACAATTTTTCCACTTTTTAAAAATTATTTTAAATTAGAGAAGTTGTAGATTTACAAAAACTGAAAAATACAACATTCCCATATATACCCGAATTGTTATTAACACTTTGCTTTAGTGTGGCATTATTATTAGACACACTATCTAGACTCGCCCCTCAATTCTTCTTTTTCCACAGGAGAAGGGAACCATGTTTCTTCTGTGAGTCACTGGCCCATGTTATTAAGGAAAGAATAAGTAAAGCTCTTCCAGTACAAGTAAATGTAAGGACATTCTGTGATCATGGACTGGAAGACTATATATTGTTAAGATGTCAATTCTAACCAAAGTTATTTACAGATTCAACAGAATCCAAATAAAAATTCCAACAACCTTCTTTGCAGAAATGGAAACATCAATCAACAATTTTATATTGTATGGTAAAAGGCCCTGAACAGCCAAAACCATTTTGAAACGGAAGAATGAATTTGGAGGACTCACACTTCCTGATTTTAGAACATGTCAAAAGGGTACAACAATCTAAAGAGCATGGTACTGGTACAAGGGTGTACATAGAGACCAATGGAATTGATAAATAGTTCAGAAATAAATTCTCACATCTATACCTTATTGATTTTTGACAAGAGTGCCAGACCTCTCTATGGGTAAAGAATAGTCTTCTCAATAAATGGTGCTGGAAAACTGGATATCCATATGTAAAAGAATGAAGGTGTACTCATACTTCACACCATATACAAAAATTAACTCAAACTGGATTAGTGATAAAAATATAAGAGCTAAAAGTATAAAAATCTTAGAGAAGAAAATAAAGAAGTCTTTCAGGACCTTGTATTAGACAGTGGTTTCTTAGATTTTATACCCAAAGCACAAGCAACAAAAGAAAAAATAGATAAATGAGACATCATCAAAATTCCAAACCTTTGTGCATGAAAGGACCGCATCATGAAAGTAAAAAGACAATCTACAGAATGGGATAAAATATTTAAAATTACATATCCAATAAGGGCTTAATATCCAGAATATAAAAAAGAAATCTTACCGATGAACAATAAAAGACAACACAATGTAAAAATGGGCAAAAAACTTGAATAGACATTTTTCCAAAGAAGATATACAAATGTCCAAAAAGCACATGAAAAGATACTCAACATCATTACCCGTTAGGAAATGCAAATCAAACCCACAATGAGATATCATTTCCCACCCACTAGAAAGGGCACTGTTAAAACAACAACAACAGCAAATAATGAGTATTGGAGAGGCTGTGGAGAAATAGGAACATTCATTGCTAGTTGGAATGTAAAATGATGCAGCCACTGTGGAAAACAATTTGGCGTTCCTTAGAAAATTAAGTATAGAATTACTAAATGACCTGGCAATCTCACTTCTAGGTATATACCCAAAAGAATTGAAAGAGAGAAATTGAACAGATGTTTACACACCAATTATGATAGTGACATCATTCACAATTGCCAAAAGATGGAATCCAACTGTCCATCAACAGATGGATGGATAAACTAAATGTGGTATAGGCATAAGCTGGAATGTTCCTCAGCTGTAAGAAGGAATGAAGTATTGGCACATACAATAACATGGATATATCTCGAAGACCTTATGTTGGGTGAAATAAGTTAGTCACTAAAGGACAAATATTGCATGAGCTCACTGATATGAACTATGGATATTGAGCAGACACTCAGAGGTAGAGTCTGAAAGATAGTTTACCAGGAGATAGAAAGGGAGTAGAGAATGGTGAACTGATGCTCAATTTGGACACAATCTATGATAAGGTGGATGGGGGTGTTTTGGCAGTGGATGGGTTGATGGTGGTACACAGCAATGTGAGTGGGGTTGATGGTGCTGGAGTATGAGTGTGAATGGGGCTGGGGAGAGGTCTGGGCTGTCTGTGGAGATGGAGGAAGGGTTGGAGGAAGGAACAGGTGAACTAGGGGAGGGTGAGGACTATGGCTGAGAAATCAATTGTAGGTAGTGTTCTTTAGGCAACTATGGTGGAGGGGGTCACTATGTCGGTGGTGGGGGGATGTATAGGGAATGGTGAGCCTGGGGCATGCCTCCACGGAATATGGTACATGGGAGCTCTGCATTATTTTTCTATAAACCTACAACTTCTTTAATGTAAAAAAAATTAAAAACTGAGACCTAATTGTATGAGGTAGAAATTGGGTAGAATAGGGTAAAAGAAGACACTGGCCTTGATGGCTTTCAGTATAAGAGAACTCTGGAAAATCTGGGTCATGATCATAAAAAAAAATAGTATAATTTTCTTAATTACACAAACCCATTTATCCTCCCTATAAACCAGAGTGGTAGATCTGATCTTTATGTTGCATATGAGGAATTAGGTTCTTGGTTTTAATGGGTGCAGCCACCCTGAGACGTTTGCATGTCTATACATGGTGCTGCCTACTGGTCCTTTCTGCAGCTCTTTACCCCAGGGCTTGTGCTATTTGACCAGTAGCTTTAGCCTCAGTCCTGCTTAGATTCCAAAAGAAAATGACTTGATGCAATGTGATTCCTAGGTTTTTACCATAGATATAAAAAATTAATTGTAAGCAAAAAAAGAAAATTAATCGTAAGCAATCCACCAATTATTTAGCTCAAGACCAAGCTTCTGACTATAGTGCCTCTTTTCTAGCACGTAGGCTCCTCTTCTGTCTTGCTGCTCTTCTCCCTCCACGACTGGTGTGCTGGTTCCCAACCCCAACTTCCAGAGATTAGTCTCTGAATTCCAGCCTTGCGACTGAGGCCCAGTTGCCTGCTCTCAGACTTTTTGGATCCCTTCTTCTGGTCGTGGATTCTGAAGATTCCTAGCTCTTTCTATTACTCTTTTCAGAATTTTCTTGACACCCTGCATGTTGGACTTCCCCTGATTCAGTTTTCCTGAAGGATCAAGCCACTTGTGATATACCACTGGGTATATACCTAGAAGTGAGATTGCCAGGTCATTTAGTAATTCTATACTTAATTTTCTAAGGAACGCCAAACTGTTTTCCACAGTGGCTGCATCATTTTTACATTCCAACTAACTATTGTCTGAATATCATCAACATGTTTTATCTACAGGACTGATCTCTTTCCAGTGTCCACAACTTTGTCAGTTCCCCTATCACCTGCCTCACTGCAGTGATGGGCTTTGGGAGTGAGAGAAGGAATTCTGGTTGCGGTCTCAGATTGTACCAGCTGACTAGCTACAGTTCAGCACTAACGTGGGAGCAGTCAAGATATATGAGCAACCATATTCACAGCTTTACTAATTCTATGCTGACAAAGGTTGATGAAAACAGAGAAGTATATTTTGTAGAGAAGTGCTTTCCTTAGCAGTACATAATATGTTAGAAAAAACAAATAATTAGTTCTGAATCATCCAAGAGAAAATAATTTTTCTTCAAAAAGTAAGCAATAACATCATTAAGAAGCTACATTTTTGCTCTTTCAAAAGCTCTGAGTATTTATAATGAACCTAACCAATTAAAAAACTTTATTAATGAGCTTGTATTTTATTTCTTTAATTTTGCATGAATGCCTTTTCTGATCATTCATGACTTAGTAGAGTGGTCCAAGGTATTTACAAATTGGATGGAGCACTTGCACACTATTAAAATGATCAACGTTGCCTTGACTTCTTTACTTGTTCCCATGACTACCATATAAATTTCCCAAAGCAATAATTTAAACGGGCTGCATAAAATTTTAGATCATTTCCTTTGGAAGGGTAAGAGACCTTGAATTAATAGGACCATCTTCTGGATGTTTAGGGGGGAAAAGGAATTATTCCCTCTCCTCCTTGAAATTATAAGACTTATCACCATACTTGTGACTTACATTGAGTCTTATTAAGGAATTGCAATTGTACTTCATCTTTCCTGGATTTGTTCCTAACTTTTTTTTTTAACCTTATAGGAACGGGCAAAATTGCTGAATTCTCTAAATGTGGGGAGAGATATTTCACTGAGAAAAATTATAATTATGACCTTCTACCTGGTTTTACAGTTATCGTATTTTAGATAAATTAGCCATTGAAATGGCACTGCAAATTTTGCTTTTAATTTTGTGGTTACTTCTGTAAAAAGCTTATGTAGGCAGTTTAATATGTCCACAATTTCCTCCAAAATGTGAATGTAAAGCTGATTTTATAAATCAGAAATTCTAGTTCTGTAGCACAATGTGCCATTTCTGGTCATTTGTAATAATATAAAATTAATTCCTTCTCTGATCATAAAATAATTGAGACCAGAATTGAATGAAAACTTAGGTAGCTCACAGGTTTTTAGGATACAAAAATTATTGTTGTCAGGAACACACATATAAATATTATTTATTATTTAAGTGAAATTCCTATAGAAAATCTCTATTCAAATGCATATTTCCAAATGTTAGGTGGACTAAAAATAGGATGAAAAGGCATATAAACATAAAAACAGCATCAATTGCTTTAATACAGGACTAGATGATATGAAATTATAATTAGTCTTCTAATTTCCATCATTTTAAAATAAACTTAAACCAAATAAAAATCAACATTTCTGAAAAAAGTCATTGATGCTACAATTTCCCATGCTATAAATATTTAGGCAATAAACAATGTCTGAGTTTTTTCAAATTTTATTTTACTTAATGGTCCAGGAGATATAAAGTTCTATATCTATATATTTCCTGAGGCAGCCAGCTGCAACTCCCGAGACAACATGTAATATTAATTTGGTTCAGCCTCCTGAACTTCAGGAAATTTTGATGCAGGCCACATATCATATTTATTTTATGTTTATGCTTTTAGTCAGAGGATTAAATGATTTATTTCTGAAATAGCTGTTAATCTTTTTCCTTTTAAAAACTAAACATTTATGTTCTATTTAGATAGCAAATGATGCAGAGTGAACTAAAGTCTATAGATTTATAGAATCATGTTACTTGCCACTGCCAATAACATAAAATACAACATCTCTCTATGAGAAAAAAAATGGGATATTTGTTTTCTCAGAATAATTTACCTTTATAACATTGAGGGAAGTAAGAATATTTTGTGTTTTTTTTTAAAGGTGTGTTTGAGGGGATTGATATATTTTGAAAACTAAAGCCCTAAATTAATGATTCTTATCCTACCTCTCTAATTAATAGAAGGTAAAATTCAAACTTTTCACTCAGTTTTTCTGTTCACATTAAGAAATATGTATTTTCTGATTCTGGGGTTAGGAGCCATATACAGTGCGAGGGCTGGTCTGACATGGTAAAGTGGGAAGGATAATTTGAAGAGCTTTGGAAAAGTAATTGATTAAAATATCTTGCCTTATACTCAGATTCTACTATCAGAGATTTATTTATTTTTATATCCTCCTTTAAAATTCTTAAGAATGCATTATTTTATCAAACTCTCTTCAAGGTGGTCAGACACCAGTTGTTTTTTTTTTTTACATGCAGATGCAACTGCTCAAAAAAACACTCATGATTTTGAGCAGTTGTGAAAACATTTTTCATTGATTGGAAATTGTGTTATTTAGGACTCTGACTGCAAATAATAAAAGAACAGTTTGATCTAGTTTAAGCAAACTGAAAGTATTACTAGACCTGAGGAAAATTTCATTAACCCCGGTTGGACCTGGAATCAAGACCAGAAATGCTATGAAAACTCCCTCTTTGCCGGTTTTCTCACTTCCTCTCTGCATGTCTGCTTAAGTTGCTCACGCTGAAGAATTTAGTTCAGATGGTAAAATGAAGGCTGCCGCTCTCTAGTCTCAGACCATTAAGGCCATGTGCTCAAGGTCCATGGCTTCAGTAGGTCATGTGCTCAAGGTCCATGGCTTCTATGGGTCAGCTCCCATTACAGATTCCCATGGAAGTTGATGGTCCCAGCTTAGGTTACAAGTCCATCCAGGGTCAGTTAGATATGATCAAGCCAGGTAATAAAGAGTCTACACTCCTGTTATGAAGAAGTAGGAAGTACCTGCCAGAGATGAGTAAAACACAGCTGCCCCAGAATCCTTCTACTATAGGAACTGAGCGCTAAGGTGGGACAAGGATGGGTGGCCACTGAATATAACTTTTATGGACTTGACAATTTTTCAGGACGTAGTGCTTGTTTTTACTCATCCTTTCCCAGATTTTTCCTCTTTCATGGGTTTTGAACACATTTAAGAGAGGATACCTTGGCAGAAAGGATTTGTTGTAACCTGTTTTATATGTCCAAGAAAAGATTTCCACATAATAAAGGAGGTGTGATGGTCAATTTTATGGGCCAACTTGCTAGGTTATGGTGTCCAGGTGTTTGATCAAGCAGTGGCCTAGATATTCCTATGAAGGTATTTTGAAGACATGATTAACATCTATAACCAGTTACTTGATTCTACCAAGACCTCCTGAAAAGTAGCCAGAATTGTCTATCTGTAGGAGCATTTATCCACTGACTCCTCCCTCCCATAATTAGGGGTTGCCCCTGGAGTACTAACCCAGGCCTGGGCTGTGCTGGCATGTGCAAGTAAACTCCAGAGTGTCAGAGTATGTTCTGGGCAGAAAGCAGAGAGGTAAACAGAGCACGCCTGAGGTGAGAAGTTGTTAGTGTGAACTTGTGAAGCTCTGTTGATCACAGCTAGGTCTGAAATCAGAGGAGGAACTGGGGCACATGATGTGGGAAGCTGGCGGCTTCTCCTACATGATCTGATGTCATAAAGAGAGTAGTATTCTCTCTGTTCTCTTCTGGTTCTTGAGTAAATTCTATTGACAATAGTTATGTTGGGCAATGGAAGGAGTAGTGCATGGAGAGGTTAAGAGAAAAGATTGTTTTGGCACTGGCACTGTACTCTTGCTTGTAATCTCAGTCCAAGGAGATAGTAGCTTATTAAAAACAAGTGCCCAGAAGTGATCAAGAAGCTCATTTACCATTTCTAGTGGCATCTTTTTTTTTCAAAAGGATAAGATAGAGTCTATCAGATAATAACTATTATACACTCTGATCCTCTTAGGTCTGATAGCAATGCTACTGATAAAAATTTTCCATTTGTCTCCTTCAGGGCTGAGATCTGAGAGGGTATCCACTTCAGTGCAGGTAACAGCAGCCTTTGCCTAATCTGCTTTGTGTGAGTCTAAGGAGTTTCAAGTGAATGGGTTTAAAACCAGAAATAAAACCATTTGAAACCAAAAGGGGGAGGAATGTAATGAAGGAAAACAAAACAAAACAAAACAAAATCAGTTTGAAGGGTCCATTCATATTTTGTGGAGGGAAACAAGAATTTTATTTCTTTATCCCTCATACAACTTCAGTGAAGGTGACAAGATAAAGCCATAAACCAGAGTCAGATTATTGAAGGCATTTATCTGCTAAATATGCAATTAAAGTGATTCAAAACTCTTTTTAAAATTAAAGGACCAGTGTTAAGAAAATTACATTTTTCTGCACTTCTGGTTATAAGGATTAGTGTCCTATAGTTTACTGTGTTTAATTCAGACTTAGAAATCATAATTTAATAGATGAGTTCCTATGAGAAGCAAAATATGTTTTTGTTTACAAAGTAATTTCTTTTTGTTTTTTAAATTTATTATATATCCCCCCCTTTCTGCTTGTTCTTGCTGTGTTCATTTTTGAGTTCTTCTGTGTCTGCTTGTCTCCCCCCCCCCGCTGCAGTGACCCACCGAGTCAGCTCACCACGTGGCGGCCTTGCCTGCTTGCGGGCGGTTTGCCTTGCCTGCTGCGGCTTTGCCCTGCCCGTGGCGGCTTTGCCCTGTCCGTGACGGCTTGCCTTCTCAAGGCGGTCTGCCCGCTCAAGGAGGCCCTGGGTTCAGTTCCCGGCGCCCTACCAATTGAGCTACAGCTGGCCCCCAAAGTAATTTCTTTTTAAAAAGTATCACCCAACTGTCTTCATGGGAGAAGTAAATATGATTAGACATATTGAAGGGCCCACGCCAGCACAACCACGGCAGAATTAAATGGGTCAAGAGAATCGTGCACTTCCTCCACCCAGCCAAAAGATATGGAGGAAGTGCATGTCTTGACCTCAACCAGCCAGCGACAGAGTGTCTCCTGAGATAAGATCATCCTGTGGGGGGTTGTTTATCTACGGGAAGGCAGAGCGCCGTTTCCTGTAAC
>PVKH010013829.1:0-16707 GCA_004027955.1 Chaetophractus vellerosus
TCAAAAGAAAAAAATATATTAGTGCCACAAGGATACAAGCTCAGACCCATTTCTTTCTGACTTTGATAAGAAGACACTCCATCAACCTGCTGGAGACTTATTAGAGCTGCATCAGTGTCTGAGACTCTTCCTACTAAAACTCCTTCCTTCTCTCTCTCCTTTGACAGTTGTCAGAACTTCAATATGGTCTGAAGGCTACACATGCCTATTCCTTCTCTATCCCTTTAGCATTCCTTCCTTAAATTTCTTGCACACCTTCTCCTCCCTTGATGTCTGATTCTCAGAGACTCCAAACTTGCACAGGTGGCATTACTTCATGCCAGGTGACAAAAGAGATTATATGTAAGCCCTTGTCAAGCACCGTTTAATGAGGACTTTATGTCACCTTACTTGTAGCCTATGGAACCAAGAAATTTGACAATAAAATGTAATTGTACCAGGACTCTTGCTTGAGCATATCAAGTAGACGTGGATTAATGAACAAAACAATTGTGATAAGTTAATGATGACTAAATTTAGCATTAATTCTCTCTTTTTGTGTATATGTGTGTGAGTGTGCAATGTATATTTATATATATATACATATTTAATAAAAGGGCTTATTAGCCTTTATATGTCAAGTTTTCTAGGTTCTGTAGTACAGGCTTTATAGCACTGTGTTATGATAAAGTAAATATAAAATGCCACCTTTTTTTTCAGATCAGTAATCTATGGCTCAGAGTAAATAATTTGAATCAGGTCATAGTGCTATTCAATGACAAAACATAAATTTGAACTGGCCTGACTTCCAAATGTCATCCTACTTGACAGTATAGCCTGCTGCCTCCACTAAGAGAAATATAAATATAGAAAAATTTGTGACAGGGAGAGCATTTCATAATATTTTATATACCCTTTAGTAACTTTAATTCCAAGAAACCTATGCAAATGTAAGATCAAAACTTTACACCACAAAATATGATAAATCAGGGATATGAGTAGTAATTATATCTAACTCTTATTTGAATACATATAACATATTGTTTCTTAATAAAAATGGAATGCATTTAATGAAATTGTTAAAAAGCAAATTCTTTTCAGCTTTTTCACATCTCAACTGAAAACTGTTTCAGTAACTTCAGTTCATGGCAATATAAGGCATATATATTCAAATATATTGTGCTATCTACATATCTTCAAAATATTGTATATCGGAATTTAAAAAAAAATAAGTTCAGACACTAACTGCCAGGTACATAGAAACATTGATTAAATAAAAGTTTTCTGTAATTGAACCTACAGTTTTAAGAAATTGGGTACTGGGCCGGCTGTATAGCCCAGTGGATAAGGCACCGGTTTACCACATGGGAGGTGCTAGGTTCGGTCCCCGGGGCCTCTCCAGGCGGCCGGACTGCTTGAGAAGGCAAAAGCCGCTGGGGGAGGGGCAGAGCCACTGTGGGCAGGGCAAAGCCACCACGGGTAGAGTGGAACCACCTGCAAGCAGAGTAGAGCCGACCGCGAGCAGAGCAGAGTCGCCCGCAAGCGGGACAGGCCGCCCGCAAGTGGGCAAGGCCACCGCTCACCAGTGAAGCTGACTCGGCGCGTTATCGCAGCAGGGAGAGTGGGAGACAAAAAGCAGAAAATAAAAAATAAATCTTTAAAAAAAAAAAAAGAAATTGGGTACTTAATCTCTGTTGTCACTGATAACATTGAACCCTCTAACTTTGGAGTTATCAGTAAAATTGGGATAACCCTTTCAAATTCCACCACAAGTATCTATAGGCAATGAAATTCCAAAGACTTTAAACATTTAACTGAAGGCTCAGGCTTACTGTTTCGTGTCCACAGCAGCTTTTGGAATTCTGCTTACTTCTGTGTGAGTTATGAGGTTATATGCAAGGCTTCTCAAAATCAAATATGCATATAAATCATTTTGGAATCATATTAAAAGATAAATTCTAATCAACTGATTGGGTGCCACTTGGTAATATGCTTTTCTAACAAGCTTCTAAAGATGCCATGGGTCTGTGGTCCATGGTTTTGAAAAGCAGTATTGTTGAGTACTGTACCAACCCATATATTAAATTTAACCCATTCCTTAATTTCACATATAAATACGTACACATATAATATGTATTCAGTCTGAAAAAGTAGACTGATTTGAGGCAAGACTGAGGAGTGTTTTAAACTGTAATTCTATAAACTGCAGTTCTATAAACTATTTCAAATGAAATAATAGGGCTCATGATCTTTAAAATATCCTTTGCTTGAGCAAATGTGGCTCAATTGGTTGAGTGCCTTCTTCCCACTGGGGGTCCCGGTTAGGTTCCCTGTGCCTCATAAAAACAAACAAGCAAACAAATGAAAAATCCAACTCTGGGGAGTTGATGTGGCTCAGCGATTGAGTGTTGGCTTCCCACTTAAGAGGTCCTGAGTTCAATCTCTAGCCCAGTACCTCAAAAAAAAAAAAATTTAATAAAAATAAAATAATAAAATAATAAAATAAAATATCCTTTGCTTGACCATAATATGGAGTTTTGCTAGATATTTGCCTTATGAAATGCTGGGTTCTTTTGTTTACTTGCTTCTTCTTTACCTCCCTCTTGTCACACTGTCTTATTACTACACGTTTCTCCCTTTAGCTACCACTTTGATATTGGCCAGTATTATCCTGGCAGGATCTCACCCACCTCAAATGTGGTTTTCAAGGTACTAGTTACTAAGAAAAACAACTTTACCTCTTTATATAATATCAGTAACATAAAAGTAAGCTACAAAGTCTTGCGTATTACTGAAGCATACAAAACTCAGCCAAGGGAAAAAAGAAACCATAATCTAAATCTAGTCATTCAAACCATTCAAAAGAAATAAGGAGTTTTCTATAAAATACATAATTTAAAGTTGGCATACACATGTCTAAATAAAATATATTTTAGTTTTTATTAAAATATTATTGGTGATATATTTCTGGAAAATCAAAAGCTGTATCTTATGATGAATAAATGCAAAACATGATTTTTAAAAGTTATTTCAATGTGAATATTCTTGCTGTCCTAATTTTGTGATAATCACAATAGGCTAAGCATTTGCTATATTAGAGACCATGCATGTGTCCCCAGACCTAGTTTTTCCTCCCAAGGTCTGGTTTTTGGGATACTGGTGATAAACTAAGCCTGATTTATTACTTCACCATCCTGTGTGGGAAATGACCGTAACTCCAGGTATCTTTGGTCAACCTTAAGAGATATAACAGGAGGACAGGTGTTGCTCAAATGGTTGGGTGTCTGCCTCCCACATTGAGGGACCTGGGTTCAATCCCAGGGACCTCCCAGTAAAATTTTAAAAAAGAAAAATATTGAAGGCACTTGGGCTACCAGGCCCTGCAAGCGGGTGCACCGCCAGGCCCCACAAGCCACACGGCAAGATGATGACATAACAGGAGAGTGACACAAGAGACAGCCAAAACAAGACACACCAAAAAACCAGGAACTAAGGTGGCGCAGGCAGTAGGACGCCTCTCTCCTACATCGGAGGTCCTGAGGATCGAATCCCAGTGAAGACAGGAGGAGAAGGATGAGAAGAGAGGGCAGGAAACAGACACAGATTCAACCAGTGAATAGGCACAGAAGCCCCCAAAATGGGAGGGGAGGTGGTAAAAATAGATAAAAGTAAATAAATAAATAAATAAATAAATCTTTTACAAAAAATGTATAGGGGAGGAAGATATGGACTATAGTTAGAAGTAACACTTCGACTATGCTCTTTCATGATTTGGTAACAAATGTTTCACAGCAATGCAGGGTGTTTGGGGGGTGGGGTGACATGTGGGAACCCTGCATGATGTTATGCATGTTTGTTTTCTAAGTTCACAATGTTTACTGAACACTTATAGTTTATATATGTTCATGTATGAATGATATACTTCAATAAATTGTTTTTAAAAAAGTTATTCCAACTTTCTCTTCTCTACTAAATCCATAAAAAGTAAGGGTTTAAAATATTTTAAAATGAGCAATTCTGTGAGAGTGCAGAAATTTATTATACAGTCAATATATAGCTAGGTAATAGAAGTAATCTACTGATTTTTTGCGCCCCCCCAAAAAAAAAATCTTATAAAGAATGACAGATACTGCTTTATGTTACTATTCTGTGTTCTTTATTTCTTTGCCCTTTTTCTCCATAAGAAAGTAGTAGTATTTCTCTGTCTCTCTCTATGTCTCTCTGTCTCTCTCCTTTCTGCTAAGAAGAAACAGATTTTCTTCCATCATATCTGTCAGCAAAGCTTTATGAAAGGCATACTAACTTCTGTTACACCCACAGTTTTACCAAGCCTTTTCTTATTCACTTAAAGGAAGTACATAGAACATTTCACAAGCAGAAAAAAATTTATTTTTTTAATTCTTTACTTGTCAAAAAATTATTCTCTTAGCCTAAAAATATCTTTCCACAGGACGAAATATAAGTTGAAACAGGAAGCCAAATCTCAGAAGAATGAATTGTTCAAACAGAAACAACCTGATTTTCTGACTAAGAATAAATTTCCAGCTATAGGAAATGGAAAGAAAGAGTGATACATTAGTTATATTAGAAAGGGAAAGCAATTGCTTTTATAACCCATGGAATTTGGACTTTAATGCCCCCAAACCACACATCAAATATTTCTTTTCTTACTCTTAAAATGTATTTGGATTAAACCTTAAGATGTAAGTGAATAAAATATATTCAAGTTGTTGGCAGAAGAAATTTTCATATATATATTTCATATATATATTTCAAGTATCTCTGTGCTCTGTTAGTTTCAGCGGAATAAAAATCCAAACATAAGTAAAAATAAAAACACAATGAATACATTTATAAACTCAGGGACAGCCCTTAAGGGATCAAGAACATTATTTAATATGAAAAAAATTTATTAGAAAATAAAATAACAGGCCCCTACCAAAACATATTTTACACATTTACTAGAATATTAGATTTCCCATCGAATGGTAACTATGTTAAAAGTAATGATATGCTATATGAAGGAACATGAGAGACATGAAAACCTTTTAATGTGATTTCAGTATCATGTGGTATGAACTCTGGAATATCATATGGAGGGCTGGCCTGCAGACATACTTTCTTTATATGATGTAAAGTATAAAGGGTAATGGCTGTGTGAAAGAACTTGCATGTGCATGCTCACACATAATAAAGTTTCCGGAAATGGAGTGGGTTTATATTGGAAAATGCAAAAAAAAAACAATATAGGATAATTTGTTTATGTATAACTTTTAGTATTATTATTACATTTTTGGAAACACACTTTTAAAATTTGCTCATAATTTAAATCTCCAATAAAATCAATGTTATTTAACCATGTCAAATTTGAGGTATACATTTATTTCTTTTGCCTTAAAATAAAATCATAGTTTCTAATATTCCTTATGTTTTTAATGCTTTCTTATATTTCTAATATCAATTGCTATCAATTTAAAATAGATTATTAAAATTTTAAGATATTGGTTATAATTCCCATGGAAAGCACTAAAAACTATATAAAAATATACACAAAAGGATATGAGAAAGGAATCAATATAATATACTATAAAATCAATTATACACAAAAGAAAGCAGTAATGGAAGAAATCAGGAATAAGAAATGTAGAAGACATACAGAAAACGAATAGCAAAAGTTCAAAAGTAAGTTCTTTCTTATGAATAATTACTTTAAATTCAAACAAATTAAACTCTCCAAAAGACTGGCAGAATTACTTAAAATCCATTTACCTATTTCAAATGCATAATAATTTTGTCATCTTTATGTTCCTAATAAATTTTAATTTCCCTCTGTGTTATATATTAAATTAGAAGCAAGAAAAAATAAATATCACAATTAACTTATTTTTCAGCTTCTAACGATTACATAAATGCTTCCAATAATCAAATCAAATAAATATATGCTTAACTTTAGTAGATCATATTCCTACAACAACAATTTTAGTAACCTATATGCTTTGATGTAGATCTATAATACAAATAAACTGGATTTATACATTATGACAAATTCTTAATTTCTCAAAGTACCTTTACTTGGCAAAATATCACTGTTATAATGATTCCTGGTATTATTAGCTCTTTATATAATCAATTGTCTAGAGGTTTGCATACATCTTTACAAAGCTGTCCTTCTTGAGTGATGAAATTGAGAGACTATTTTAACAGAATTCAGGGACCTGGAGCAGGTATGGCAGTTTAGAAGAAATGTTCTCCAAGGTGCAGTTTAGTAACTCCGTATATCCCACTCCTCCCCGTTGTGATGCAACGATGGAAGGGTTTCATGGCAGGAGCGCAAGCTTTGGAAGCAGAGGAATGTTATGGGACTATTGTCGAGCAGAAGGCAGTGGATCAGGGGAAGGGGCATGCAAAGGGACACTGAGACCAGACTGTGTGTCAAATTAGGGATGCAGGATTAGTAATAGTGAGTCACCGTAAAGGATAAGTCCGTAAGACGCAAAGCAGTCCAATTTAAATTCTGTACTCAAAAGAGAAAGGAAGCAGCTCCACAGAGGCTTGGGTTTCATTTTTGTGGCTCATTTTCATGGCTCAAATTAAATCCTGAAATAATGTACAATACACAGTTAAAAACTGAATCTGCTTTTCACTATAGACTGAATTCACCTCAGAAGCAATGTCGCCCAAACTATCAAGCACTGTGGCACTGTACAAACTGCGCAGGTTCAGAGTGAGTCCAGGGTACACGACCTCAAAAGCAGGGGAGTCTGTGTTATATGCACTGGTATTTGATTTAGACTTCATAATGAAGGGTGTTTGAAATGGAGAGCCAAGGCATGTAGACTTATGAGAATTTACAGTGTAACTGCAAGGATAATCACATGAAGTAAAAGGATTGACATCAAAGTTTAAACTGGCTGAAAGATACATTCATTATTCTGGTTAAGGATCACAACTCAGCTGTGTCTGTTTTAACAGCCACTGTGTGGCTGGCTAATAAGTGAAGATTTGAACTTGTTAAATGCATTTGGATGCTAGAAACACTTATAAAAAGTTAGACCCCAAGGAATGAAGAGAAGGATATTGAATTGTGATTAGGGAATGTCTTTGACATATCATAAAGCTGCCATCTCAAATGCAGAGAATCTATGACTTTTAAGCCAGTTTTTCAAAGACCAGAATTAAGAATTACACATGCTGTCATACTTATTAATTCATTGGTTTGGGAGCAAAACATCTAACAATATTCAAACAATGGCTGAATAATTGAAAGAACTGGCTGACGTTGTACTTTAAGGTTCTGATTGCCATCCTAGTGAAAGAGAAAATTTCTTGTAAGTATATTTATGATAAGAAGATTTAAAAACTAACATGGAACTTTTGAGCACTGTTTGAAAGAATCAAGTTTGGTTTGGTCAATTCCTACAGAAACTATTTTTAGTGAAACTGTACTGAAGAATCTCAGCCTTCAGCAACCTGTTGGCCCTCAAATTTTTGTTCTTTCTGGAGTCAATTCCTGATGAAAAAGTAAGAAAAAAATTGCAATAATAGAATTGAACATTTATAAACAAGATTTGGTTAGAGAAGATAAAATGATGAAGTTGAATTCCATTTCTTTACAAAAATTTTTTGGTGAATATTTTGACTACTGCAAATAACAGCATGGAGAAGTACATGTCTGTAATATAATCTTCTGGCAGCTGTCTATATGCACAGAAGAGGGTCATTTTATGATAGCTTGAAATTTTAACCTGAAAAGAATTGCTGTTCTATTATGAAGCCAAAAGTTGCCCAGCAGATATGGTGAAGAAAGAGTAAGCCATGTCTAAAGGATTGTAATCCTGTTCTTAATCCCCTCAAATAACTGGTACTTCTTATAAATGTCGTTGTAATTGAAATGGCAAAAATCAAAATTACAATTTGTGAAACATTAATACGTTTCCTGACTATAGTATGTTTAATTATAAAATGCATTTGTTATATAAGAAAAAATAATTTTTATCAAAAGAATCAAGTATTGTTTGGGGCCAGGTTTGGGACGATTTATAAACTCTGTCAAGTTGGAGAAGCTAAGAGTAGGGGAAGGGCATGCTTAATTATTGCGTGCCAAATAAGATTTTCTAGAAAAACAAAGAAAGAATGGCCTTACCCCTTAAAATTATTTTATTTCTTCCATTGTTATATGATATGGTAAAAGGCACACAACTTAGGGGAACAGCTGCATAGATTTTTACATGACTACACTCTGGAGTAAACTCCAATAGATCAAGATGTGAAATATTGGTAGTCTTCCTGCAAAAGAGACTTCGTGAAAAATTATGTGCAATATAAATTTTGACAACCTGTGCCTTCTAAAAAATAATGGACATGAACTTTAGCTTGTGTTATATGAGAGAATTGAAATGTACAATTTTACAGTTTCACCTAAATAAAGAGTTCCTCTTGTTTGTTTTTAATCTATTTCTCCTTCTGTTCTGAGTCATCCCAAGTTTCATCTAAATGCTTCTAAGGATGTACCTATGACATGCCAAAGTACTTGAATGTGGTAGAGTAAATAAATTAGTCAATGTGGTCTAACAAAAGGTAAAGATTTCAGTGGTATATGTAGAATCTCATTCAAACAACTAGAAACCTGAAAAGTAAAAAAAAAAAAAATTGCTAAGTATAGTAATTGTTCAAATGAAGATATTTAAAATGCTATAATAATCCCCTCCCACTAGCAAATGAAAAATTTGAATATTATATTCCCAGATCGATGTATCCTTAGAATGGCATGCCGTGTATTTTGGGCTACAGGTCTCCTAACCAAATACTCTTTTTATGCTCCTTTGATTTCTATATAAAACAGTTAACCCAATTTCTTACTTTAAAATTTTGAGAACTTTATGAAATTGCTCTTTAACAATGGGAATTTATTAGCTTACAGTTTTGAGGCTTGTAGCAAGTCCAAATCAAGGTGCTATCAAGGAGATGCTTTCTTCCCAAAGACTGGCATTCTGGGAATCCCTGGTCCTGGGCTCCTCTTTCACATGGGCATGTACAAATCGGCCTCTCCTGGCCTCTCAGTTTTCTTCCAGGTTCTACTGAATTTCAGCTTCTTGCTTCCCATGGCTTTCTCTCCTATCTGAATTTCATTCTGCTTAGAAAGAACTCCAGTAATAGGATCAAGACACATCATAGGCCACACTGTAACTGAAGTGACCTCATCAAAAGATCCAACATATAATGGGTTCATACACACAGGATTGGATTAACCTTAAGAACATGTTTTTTTCTGGGAAACATAGTTGCAATCCACTATAGACATCATCCCACACATGCTAAATAAAGCTAGTAGAATCTTTTAACTTTGTCAACTAAGACATGGCCATCACCATTTTGTGACATTGAGCCAATCATCTATCCCCACTCTCTACATAAGAAGCAGCAAGAGAGCTATAAGAGAAATTAATTGCTTGTGAGTATTGTCAGCTTAGCAGAGACTGTACTGATGTTGCCCCTTCACTCTCTCCACTTCAATAAAAATAGTGAGGATGGGTGGCTTTGAGCATCACAGTGTTACTAAGATACCAAGACAGAGCAAGGTGAAATGCTTCCTGTAGAAATATAACATGTGTGCTCTGGTTTTTGGCAAGCAAGGTAAGAGATTGGCTGGAACTGAATGCAATTTCTGAGTGCCAGAAAAAGGATGCAGTAAGAACAAAAATAAACATCCAGAATACAACAGGATAATGAATAAGAATTCTCATAAGTTAACTGGACTCTAAGTGTATTAATTTTATTAGAGTGTTATTGAAATGTCCTACTTATGAAGGCTACCTGACATGGTGTTGATTATTCTACAAGGAGAGACTATGAAGTGGATTCTACAAAATATAAGGCAAGGGAAAAATTATTAGATATCATTCAGAGAGTACACAACATTTCCAAAGACATATATTCTAATGTGTCTTTGGGGGAGGGGGGTGGGGAAGAGGTGGGGAAGGAATCTGTGAAACAAAGAGCCAGATGACACCAAGGTCAGACTACCATAAAAACTTTAAACACTCTTTGACTCATTTCTCCCAATATCAGCCTGGAGGAACTAAAGGCAGAGGACTGGGAGAGGAAGACCAAGGACAGTGAATGTGTGTGCTTCCCTTCGCCACTGCAGGATTCTTGGTCTGGTTCTAGCTTGAGCCAACCAAAGGGGAAATGCTGCGACCTGGATGTGTGATTAAAGTTTTATATTTAGATCAGACTGGTCTTTTTAGTAACTAAAACCAGGACTGTGCGCATTCTTAAAAGTGAAGGAAAAGCTGTGGAATCTATTTTACACATCATTCATTGGCGGGGAAGAGAGATCAAAAAGTGTGTATGTTCAAATAACAGAGATAGCAGGGGTAAAAAAAGGCAATTCCTTGTTTTCTAACTTAGGGTCCCATCTCATTATATAGAAATAAGTACACATATTTTTTAATGTTTTTTAAAATATTTTTAAAAAATATTAAGATATCAGGTAAAGTAAATATGGGAAGCAACTTAGATAATTATGATTTTCCTAGCATTTTGAAAATATACTGATCATCATGATTATTTTGTATTTCAATAAAATGGCAGACAGGGCAAGAGAACTGGGCATTTTTATAAGAAACCATGCTTTACAAAATCAAAATACATTTATTTTAAAAAATAAACTTAAAATAGCTATTTTTAAAAAATTCTTGAACATCTTCTTTGGCCATGATAACATAATTGTTTTCTGGTCAAAAGCAAAGAAAAAAAAATCATCTTTCATAATGATATGCTCTCCAAACATAGCAAACTTTTTTTTCACTCTTTAAAATGATTTTATTATGGTAACATACATACAACACAAAATTTCCCATTTTAACAACTTTCATGTGTACAATTCAGTGGTGTTTATTCCATCCATATTGTTATCATTACTACCATTCATTACTAAACTTTTTGACCACTTAAACAGAAACTCTGTACCATTAAGCAGTAGTACCACCTTCTTCCACCGTCCAGCTCCATGTAACATTTGATCTGCTTTCTGTCTCTATGAGTTTGATTATTCTAGGCATTTCATATAAGAAGCATCATACAATATTTTTTTGTGTTTGGCTTATTTCACTCAATATGATGATATCAAGGATCATCCATGTGGTATTATGTATCAAAACTTCATTCTTTTTCATGGCTGAATAATATTCCATTCATGGATATATCACATTTTGTTTATCCATTCATCTCTTGATATACACTTGGGTTGTTTCTACGTTTTGGCTATAGTGAATAATGCTTCTATGGACATTGGTGTACAGATAACTATTTGACTTCTTGCTTTTAATTCTTTTGAGTATTAACTAGAAGTGGAATTGCTTTGTCATATGGTAGTTCTATGTTTAAGTTTCTGAGGAAACATCAAACTGTTTTCCATGGAGGATGCATGATTTTACATTCCCATCAAAAATCTTCAAGGATTCCTATTTCACCGCCTCCTCACCAACAATTGTTATTTTATGTATTTTTTAACTAATAAATTTTATTGAAATATATTCAGGAAGCATAAATCCATCCAAAGTATACAACTAATTGTATTTACTGTAATCACATAGCTGTGCATTCATCACTCCAATCATTTTAGACCATTTTCATTATTCCAGTAATAATAATAATAAACAAAAACCAACCAATCAAACAAACAAAATTCATCACTTTTCAGTCTCTTTATGGTTTTCCTACCCTACATAACTGTTTTTTGTTTTTCTAATAATAGCCATCTTAGTGGGAGTGAAGTGGTATCTCATTATAGTTTTCATTTGCATTTCTCTAATGGTTAATGATCCTTAGCACCTTTTCATGCGCTTATTGGCAAAATGTTTCTATTTCTTGTGTTAGAAGAGAAAATATGTGAAAAAATTGAGGTATTTACTACCAACCTTCCATTAATAAAAATCTGGAAATTTGAAAGAGAAAGGGATAATGAGGTTTTTGAGAGTCAGGTTAGGAGATGGTTTTAAAAAAATACAATCTTTTGCTGAGAATTGTATTTCTTTATCAAGTCTCTTTAAATGTTAATTTTTTTCCATTTTGATACAAAAAGCTATAGTCATAATTACACCACCATTGGATTCAATGTTCTTGGGTGGATTAGGTCAAATATGAGGAAGTGGTTCCCCATGATGAATGAATGTCAATAGACTTTTCCAGTGTCAGAGCCTTGAGGGATAAATCCTAGAGAATCAGGTAGAGGATGGTAGGTTTCACAATGCCTTCAAATCATTTTCTGAACTCTAAGACACTACTAGAAAATCTTGATTCCTGTGTGTTTTGCCAGAAATGAGAAAAATATATAGTTCACCTTGGGAAAAAGGTAAGATTCCCATTGCCCAAAACAAAATTCCATCATGAAGATCTACAACAAGCAGCTTTCTCAATATGGACAGTAGATGGTTGATCAATAGAATGCTCAATTGAGTTAAAATTAAATAAATATAATCAAGATTCCCTGCAGAAATTAAGTATTTTAGGGTATCACATCAATACAAGGCTCAATTTTCCCAATGGACTTATTAAAAAAACACTGGACAAAGAAAATTATTATTTAACAATACCCATAATAAGAGTTTTTAAAAGCCCAATTTAGTTTACAAGTGTTGTATCTGCTAAGTTTACTGAAAATAAATGCATGTAAATAATGGAGAATTGTACTTATGCTACAAAACCAGCAGAACATATAGCAAGAAATGATTTAACGTATTTTCTTATGTACACCAAAAAAAGGAAACAATAAAAGATTAATGGAGCAAACAGGAACAAACCACAGGAGAGACAATATGTGTTAGAAAAGCAAATTGTAGTGCAATGTGTATAATATAATTCTATAACTAAAAAAATACACAGAACAGAAATCAGTGTCATAGAAAAAGTCGTTACTGCATAGTGAGAAGAAGGTCTGGAGCAAAAGAAATTTTAATATTTTATTGTTTTGTGATTTTTTTTATTAAAAAGAATAGAAGTTGTTTTAAATTTATTTGAAAAGCATACAGATCAAAAAATGGTTGCGGAAAATCCAGATGTCTCAAAGTGGATCAGAAACTGAAAGCAAACCCTTAACCCCTAATATTTCTTGTATAAAACAAGAGACCATCACTGTGACTTTACAATCCCGTGTACATGAAAGTCTAATATTTTCCTTGTACATGTAATCTATAGACAGAAAGGAAATCAGTGTAAGGAGAAAGAGGGAGTTAGAAGAGTGCTGGGACTGAGGGAGAACAGAGAGTTGCAAAGTAAATTTTGAGGATATTGGTTTGTTCAATAATTTGGGGTGATGGTTGCATGGGTGTATTGCTATGTAAAAACATATCAAATATGTGTAGTTTTTGTATGTCAATTATACCTCAATAAAACTGTTAAAATTATACTTACATAAAAGACGTATATAAACTTTACATTGATATATAAACACCAAAATATGCAGCATTTTTTGAAAGCAGAGAAAAGCAGCAAAATTTTGTAAATGAAATGTAATGGTCAAAAGGTAAGTATTTAGCATAATTATCATTATATTATTTAGTAAGAGGAAAAAATTGTTTGAAACAAAGATTAACTTCCTCAGTAGAATTTGCCATTAAGAAAATCAATGGCGGTACAGCACCTTCTGGAAGACTTTAAGCAAAACTAAAGGGAAAAAAATTACATAATAAGAAATAAGTTTACGGACTCTTGTATGTTACTTCAATATTTAGCTACCTGACATAAAAAGCACTCAATAATTAAAGCTAATATTTTCCTTTTAGTATTACTCTTATCGTTTTTATATCATATGAATAAAATCATTTAGCTTGAGATTGGACAGAAATATGAATAATATAAAATAAAATTGGTTATCAAAAAAAAACTGAGGTTCCTACCCTGTGTAAAGTCATTAAGAAAAAGGGAACTAACCATAAAACAGCAAAGAAAGAGGAAAAAACAGAATTAGAAAACTTTTTTTGCTGGTGGATACTCAATAACCTAAAGGTAGAAACTAATTAAGAGACTCTTCAAATTCTTTGCAGCACAAAGTAATTTTTATAGAAAAGATCAAAATTAACCACTATTTGCTAGAGAAGAACTCAGGTTTTGCAGCCAAACCCACCTTGGTTCTTAACTTCTACTAGTCATTGCTTATGTAACCTAAACCTGTTGCTTAATGTTGCCGTGTTTTGGTTATTGTACCTAAAGCTAGAGATGAAAATATTTATCTCATGGATATCAGAGATATATTACGCATAAAAGGAAAGAATTTGGCCCATATTATGCAATCAAATTTATATATCTTTAGTTTGAAATGTTCTTTCATTTTTAAGGCTTCTACAGATTTACAAAGGCTCTTGTTTTCTTGTTCAGGACCAGGGGAATATTTCAGAATGTTTCACAGAGATAAAAATTGTAGCAGCACTTGGTGACAAATTTTACTGGCGAAATCTATTTTTCTATTTATAGTGTTAATATTTATAAATAGCATCAACATTAAATACATTTTAATTTAAATCAAGGGAAGTGTGAACTTGAATTGAAATTCAAAAAATCATTACTCTTGTGGGGACATATTGGTGTGTGAGAGAATTATTTATTAAATAATACACAGCATAGTGTGGACTTAGAAGAGGGTCCATGGTTTTCACCTGACTGGCAAAGGAGTCCATGGAACAAAAAAGGTTAAGAACTACTGATTTAAATTACAAAAATTAACACTATACAAAAAAATTTAGCAAGCTAGTTCAAAAAAGAAACTGAATTAGGCATGATATACATGCACATAGCTATATCAGTAATTTGATATATTAAGAGATTAGATTTTTAATTATACTTCATTTTATGAGCTTTGCCAACTGATCATGTTTGATGAAGGGTTCTTGATACCAAATGATGTAGATAGATAGGAAGGAAAAAAAAAACAACAGATCAAACCTGGTTGCCAAAGGATATATTTCTCTTCATCAATGTCAAATTCTACTCTCTTCTCCAATGAACTGGTAATTACATCATTATTTGCTTTAAAATTTGAAAGATAATCTATTTGGCTGATACATCTGGTTATTCCTGCCACAAAAATAGATGAGGTTGGGTTTGTAGATTTATCATCATAGCCACAAGAGACATTGCTTAGCAACTTTTGTTCAGTAAGGAGACATGATGATATTTGGAACACATTTCCATTCACAGTCAAGGTCATGGAGGACTGAAGTATGTTAACTCTTCCTATTATGATTGATGTAGCAAGTTCTTTTGTTTGCATAAACATATCAAAATTGGAACCCTAAAATGACCTTCACTCAGTTTACAAAGCACCAATTTCACAATTCTAGCAACACCAAGAAAATTCTGATGTGGCAGTGACTTGAGTTGTATTTTGTATCCTCCCATATT
Organism: Chaetophractus vellerosus; assembly: GCA_004027955.1. Classification (NCBI taxonomy): domain Eukaryota; kingdom Metazoa; phylum Chordata; class Mammalia; order Cingulata; family Chlamyphoridae; genus Chaetophractus; species Chaetophractus vellerosus. Next base: position 15,379 of record PVKH010013829.1, read on the forward strand.
GCTTAGATATGTCTTCAAATAGGACATTGCTTATAATATGTTAAGATTAAGGTATAATTAAATGACAAAAACACTTCTTTATTTTTCATTTGCATTTGATATTATTGAAGAAATATTAGACAGTTATAAACATTATATCCTTAAGATAATTTTGGTAGTTGGAATAAAAGAAAACAACACTTTAAAATGACTAATTAAAAAGAAATGTGATAGAACTCTTATCAGTGATCTAAAGGCAGTGGCCACCGGAGGTTCTGAAAGATGGGAGAAGGAAAAATAGGTCTAATATGGGGGCATCTTTGGGACATTAGAATTATCCTGCATGGCATGGCAGTGACAGTTACAGGCCATTGTATATTTTGCCATAACTTACAAAATTGTGCAGGACAAAGTGTGAACTATAATGTAAACTGTAGTCCATGGTTAGGAGCAATGCTTCAATATGGGTCATCAATTGTAATAAATGCACCGCACTAAAGAAGGATGTTGTTAATATGAGAAAGTGTGGGAGGGGGAGGGAGTGGGGCATATGGAATCCCTTGTTTTTTATGTAACATTTATGTAATCTAAAGCTTCATTAAAAATTATTTTAAAAGTTAAAAAAAAATAAATGTGAAAAATTAGTTTATTCAATAATTATTGCATATTCTTTCCTTATCCTTTTGTAACTTTTGTTAAAGTGCTGTAGAAAGGAACGTCATTCGAGTTAATTTGAATAGACACATAATTCTGCACAAAAATAACTTAAATTTGTATCACCGTAGTCTTAAATATGAGAGTCTCTTGGGCATAGTGCAATAGAACAATTCTGTACAATTTGAAAATTTTACCTTTATTTTCATAAAAAATACAGTTGCGTGTCTTTATCTAGATTAATATAAAGCACATGTAATTTTTCAACAGCTCTCTTCATTTCTACCAATCTGGAGCTCTAAGATTAAGCAAATACTCTATCAACAATTTTTAGAAAGGAAGTAAAATTTTCAGGAAATATGTATTAAGAAAATGTAAATTTAATTCTTTTTTTTTTTAAAGATTTATTTATTATTTATTACATATCCCCCCCCCCTTTCTGTTTGCTCTTGCTGTGTGTCCATTCTTCTGTGTTTTTCTATGTCTGCTTCTTGTCTCCCCCCGTCCCCGCGGCGATGCGCCGAGTCGGCCCTCCACGGCGGTGGCTCGTTCCGTTCGAGGGTGGCTCCATTCCGTTCCCATGGGCGGCTCCGCTCCATGTTTTGCGGGCAGCAGTCCTCCATGTTTTTTTGCGGGCTGCCGGCTTCCGCTTTCGCAGGCGGCAGCTCCGCTTTTCACGGGTGACTTTGCCATGCC
>PVKH010013830.1:0-16706 GCA_004027955.1 Chaetophractus vellerosus
ATTGCATTGCAATGATTTACGTGTTCTACTGGTAACAGTAGAATGGCTATTAGAATTTTCAGTTTTGTTTTATTTTATTTCTCCTATTACCAACAGAGCTGCTTCCAATATTCTTGTCCAAACCTTTCGCCAGACTTTCAGTACAATGTCCTGGGGGTCCTTTCCATGGCTGACCATGTGCCAAGGCTGGCTGTAATCTTAACATGATGTTCTTTCTTATCTAATTATAAAATAAAGCCATTTTAAAACTTTTTTTATAACTATTTGTGAAAGTTACATGTCTGCAATGCAACCTATTCATGGCACCGACTGTAGGACAAGGTGCCTGCAGCACCACTGGGGCTGGAGATGGAAGGAAATGGATGACATTGTGCCTGCAATCAAATGCCTCACAGTCTTGTTGGGAATTCCTGCCTCTCACTAAAAGACAGACCTGAAATTATGAAGAAAATGGTAAAATTGACAAGTGCTTAAGGACAAATAATGTAATTGTTAAGCAAATTATTGAATAAAATAAATTAAAACCTAAGGGCTTGAAATGATTAAAATCAAACTTTTGGTTCTGTGTCTATGTAGAAAACAAGCTGAGGTAAAAATGTAATGTTATTTTCATAGTCTTATTTTCCTTTTGGTTTAACTTTAAAAGTAAATCTCACTGATTAGCAAATGACTTTTAAATTTAATACAGAAAATGTTTAGTTGAGTGGAAAAGTAATTTACAAGAACCTTTACAAAGAAATGTCACATTGATAACTTTTCCAAAATCAGATTTTTTTCATTGATTTCTAAATACTGATTCGACTGATTACCGAGATTGCTTAATTATCCATTTTCCTGTTGTCTTTAATTAAAGGGTTAGGAAATTGGGATGCTCCTTTTCTTGGTTTGATTGTAAGCTTGTGTTCTGACATTGCTCGATTTCCTTCTACCATAGTTTCAACACCAAGAAAATTACTTTTGCCTTACATTGCCATGCATTTCAGGACATATTTGGTATAGGATTGCCAGATTTCGTAAGAAAAAGCAAAACAAAAACAAAATCCCAGAATGTCCAATTAAATTTGAATATAACATAAATAAAGAACAAATTATTCTTTATATGAAATTCAAATTTAAATGGAAGCCCTGAATTTTTTCTGGCAAATCTAATTTGATATAATATAAAATTGGATAGAGAATAAAATTACAGCTTTGGAGAAGGATTAGTTTCCATGTGAGGACAAGCTAAAAACATTAGTTTGTTTCAGAGTAGAAAGATGAAGGCTGTAGGGCTTCTGGGTTAGGTTTGACAGAGATGAAAGGACAGGCACCTGACAGTGATAATATGCTCAAAGTGAGAGTTTGATCATTTGGATGTTGGGGCAATGTATGTTACAGCTATCACAAACATATGACCCTCTGGCTCCAGTCTTAAGAGAACCCAATAGAGATTATCCAGAACTCCACCCTATCTGAAAAATCTTAGAACAGAAAGGCATATATTTATCAGGGCCTGGATAAAATGAATAAAAATTCCCGGGACAGTAAAGCAAAGACAATTATCATTTGTGGTAGATTGAATTATGTATCAAAAGAATAGAAATGTTCTTAATGTTAATGCACATTCCTGTGTGTGTGAACCTATTTGTAAATAGGCCCCTTTGAAGATGTATTATCAGGTAAGTTGTGAACTCATTTGTGAATAGGATTTCTAAGATTCTATTTAAGTTTGCCCCACCAAATCAAGGTGAGTCTTAATCCATATTACTGAGGCTTGATAAAGAGAAAAACATGCAGGAAATGAAAGGTATCACCATGTGATGGGAAGTAGAGATACTAGTATAAGGAGCCCCAAGGATTGTGGCAAGCCAGGATCAGAATGCTACAGACTTCAGGGAGCAAGCTTGGCCTTTCAGATACCTTGATTTTAGACGTCTAGCCTCCAACCATGAGACAATAATTTCTTGTTGTTTTAAGCCAACCCATTGTGTGGTCTTTGTCATAGCAGCCTGGCAAACTAAGACACCATTACAAGAAGAGGATCACTTATTCCAGGCCCTTAGAGTCTCTACTGTTGACAAAATTGCATTTCTCTTTTCTTTTTGTTCACTTTTCTTTTCTTTGGGTCATAATTGATGCCCAGATCCCATTACCTTGGCTTAAGGTTTTGATCCATATCAAAATGCATATATTCCAGGTGCTCCATTCTGCTCAAGGCAATGGTGAATCAAATTAGTGGGCTATCACTGGGGGTCTCAGCCTTATGGCAAATTAGAATTCCATGAGAAGTTTCAAACAAATAACAATGCCCTGGATCCACTTCAGAAACTGATTCAGTTGCTTTGGGGTAAGGCTTAGTGAGGTTGTTTTAATTGCAGTGAGGATTGAGCCTTAGTTTGTTGCAGCATGGGTTGGAGTGAGGGCAGCAGGTAAAATGAAGTTGTTCAGTATGGTCAAAAGGCTGAGTAGGATTAAACCTACAGGTGCTCCAAGCACACACACAGACTGGTTTGGTTGAGGTCTTTGCATCACCATTTGGAGATCCCTGGGTTTCCTGCTTAATAAAGGCTTTATCTTAACTGAAGTTGTCCTAATATCTTGGTCAGGTTTCGACTACACCTGGTAGAGCATTCCCGAGAGGTGCTTAGAAAGACCCATGTTCTAATAAAAAGGCCACTGAATCCTCACCCACCCACTTATTTTTTGTGCATGTCTCTCAGGTGAATATAAGATTCAAAAGAGGTGTTGGCAGTTTCTACTCTGTAGGCTCGATTCCTCAGGGAGTGTGAGTTCTACTCATAGATGAGTCCTTAGTAGAATAGGGCAAAGATTTGGGGGCAGATTTTGACACTGGTGATTGGAGTGGGGTGGTACCTAAATATCACAAATAAATTGCCATGGTATGAGGGATTTTGCTTTGTCACCTCCTATTTTCTTCTGGGTCACAACACTTTATTTTTTAAATATGAACTCAATGTTGCCTTTCTGGAAAAATATAACTTGGTCACGTTATTGGATTTGTATGTTACTATACTGTTTATGGGTTTCATGTATATTTTTCATGTGTGTGATCGACCTGTAATTTCTGGAAAGGGGAAGGGAATGGGATTATCAAAGGCAGCACTAGTAGCTTCATAATTCTCACTAGTCAATCCCCTTGAAGATGGAAATAGGTTTGTCCTTTTGATTTTTGGACAAATCAAAGAAGCTATCACTTGTCATATACATAGTGAGTAATAAACACATGGAACTCATCATAAGAAGTTGTGAAAATACAGATTTTGGTACAGGGAGAGTGGAGTGCTACTACTGCAAACAACAAAAATGTGGAAAAGGCTTTGGAATTGGGTAATGGGTAGAGGCTGGAAGAATTGTGAGATGCTTGATAGAAAAGGCCTCATTTGCCTTGAAGAGACTGTTGAAAAATTGTTTTAATTTTAAAAATTATAAAAAAAGAGACTGTTTGTGGAAATATGGATGCTGAACATACTTCTCATGAGGCTTTAGAAGGAAACGATGAATTTGTTAGTGGAAACTGGAGGAAAGGCAATCCTTGTATTAAAGTGGCAGAGAACATAGCAAAATTGAGTTCTGATGTTTGATGGGAGGCAGAACTTGAGAGTAATGAACTTGAATTTTTAGCTGTGAAAAGTGCAGCCTGGTTTCTCCTTGCAGTTTATATTAAAATGCAAGAGGAAAGGGATAAGCTGAGAACTGAACTCCTGGACACAAAGAAACCAGAAATTGATGGTTTGGAAAATTCTGCACTTCTAGAAAGTGTGTCCCCAAAGAACAGTGCTACATATGAGAGTATAACTGGACATGGAACCAGTCAGAAATTTCCACACAAGTCAGTCTTGGAGGTGCAATTATCCAGGAAGAATCTGTGGAAGGAACTTTTGTTGGATGATTTGGACTCCCATGAATGACAAGCAAAACTGACAAGTTCTTTTGCAAGATTTGTATGAACAGAACCACTGCCAATAAAAGGGAGAGAGAGGGAATATTGAAGGAAAAATCACTACAAGGATAGACGCATGGAAATGGAGGTCTGAACCAAAAACATCTTGGGTCAATAGAGTAGGCCCAACCATGTGTGTGGAAAGGGTGAGTCTGCACCAATGCTTGGAGAGGGCAGTTCTTCCGCTATATTGTTCAAGAAGAGCACTGCCACCCCAGTGCCTAGAGAGGATAGAGCTTTTACCCCAGGGATTGCAGAGATACTGGCTGCCATCCCAGTGCTCTGAGATGGTGGAGCCTTTACCCAAGTGTTTGGGGAAAGCATGGCTGCTGGGCTAGTGTTTGGAAGGGATGGGGCTGCCACTTCATCAGGCCAGGAGGACAAAACATCATTCCATAGATGACTCTCAGACCTTGTAATCTAATGGAGTATGCCACACTGGGTTTTGGAATTGTTCAGGACCTGTAACCCCTGTATTCCTTCCAATTTCTCTCTATGGGAATGGGAATATTTATCCCATGCCTGTCCCTCCATTGTATATTGGAAACAGATAACTTCTCCAGGTTTCACAGGTCCACAGACAGAAGGGAATTGTGCCCCAGGACAGACCACACTCATAACCAGTTTTGAAGAGTCTTTGTACTAAGCATTATTTCTGAAATGATTTAAGACTTTTGGGATATTCTGACATAATGAATGTATTTTGCATATAGAAAGAATATGTCTTTTGGGGATCCAGAGAGTGGGGTGTGGTGATTTGAAACTATGTTTAAGAAAAATGTGTTCTTAAATTTAATCCATTCCTGTGGGTGAAAACCCATTGTATATAGGGACTTTTGATGAGGTTACTTCCTTCAGTTAAGGTATGGCCCAGCCTAGTCAGCATGGGACTTAATCCTATTATTGGAGTCCTTTATAAGAGAATGAAATTCAGACAAGGAGAGAAATCCACAGGAAGCAAGAAGCTGAAACAGAACCCGGAAGAGAAGTAAGAGACCAGGAGATACTGCCATGTGCCTTTCCAGGTGACAAACTAGACCCCAGGATTACCAGCAGCCAGTCCTATAACACCACAGTCTTTGGGGAGTCTTTGCCTTTATGGTGCCTTGATTTGGACTTTTTTTTAGCATCAAAACCATAAGTTAATACATTCTCATTAAGCAGAGCCATTTCATGGTAGTTGCTTAGGAAAGTAAAATACATATCAAAAGATCCAAAGAAAATTTTGATAAAGTTGAGGGATTTCAGGATGAAACTAGAAGTCCCTTGATATACATGAAAGGGAAGAATATTGATTTGTATGATCTGATCCAATGCACCATTTTGCTTAATATGCTTTCTAATTCTAAAGGTAATGTATATTATTTTTGTGGTATTTCTCATAATCACAAAACCTGTCATAAGGACAGTCAACATTTTGGATCACTTTCTTTCCATCTATTTCCTTCTGTCCATTTGGATGTAGTTTAGATATTCCTGTACAGTTTTGTTCATAATATTATCTTATTGCTTTCATTGTATATTTTATTGATTATTTTCACACAATTTAAAACTCTGTGAAAACGCAAATGTAGATGGAATATTTCCTGTCTTATTGACTCTGTGATTAGAAATTTAGATTATTTCTTAAAGTTTTACTATTATAAATAATTTTGTGTTTTATAGATCTGTATCAATATTTCATTTTTAATCACTTCTGAAAGAAACTTGACCACATTTTTATTATGGGACCAGATTTATCTTAAATACTGAAGCAGTGGCCTGTGGAGCAGCAGGGTCAGCCTCACCTGGAGCTGATTAGAAATACAGGCTCTTGGTGGCCGGCTGCAGCCCAGTGGATAGGGCGCTGGTTCACCACATGGGAGACCCCAGGTTTGGTTCCCGGGGACCTCTCCAAAGCGGGAAGACCACCTTGAGAAGGGCAAGCCACTGTGGGTGGGGCAGAGCCACCGTGGGCAGGGCAAAAGTAGCCGCCACGGACAGTCATCCGCGAATGGAGCAGATCCGCACATGAACCGAAGCGGAGCCACCTGTGAAAGGAAGCAGACCCGCCCCGCCAACGGAGCAGAGCCGCCTGTGCAGTGACCTGGCTCGGCGCCTTGCTGCAAAGGCGGGAGACAGAGCAGACACAGAAGAATGCAGAGAAATGAACACAGCAAGAACAAGCAGAAAGGGGGGGATATGCAGCCAAAAAAAAAAGAAAGAAATACAGACCTCTCAGATCCCACTGCAGCCTTACTGAATTAGAATCTGCATTTTACTAAGATTTCTAGGTGATTCCTGGGCACATTCAAGTTTGAGGAATACCGTTTTAGCATATTTTTCAAGCAGACTAGGCAGATTGCTTCTCTGAGGAGGTTTCAAAGCATCCTGAATGGGTATCAGGAGGCCACCTCCAAGCACATTTCCCACCCTGTTTCATCTTTAACATCCAAACTACCTATAAACAAATGCCTCTTGATTTTTGGCTACACAATAGAATTACATGGAATGTTTTTTAAAAAGAAATAATGTATTTGGGCCCCACCCAAAATCTATTAAAACAGAATCTCTAGGGGAAGGAAAGTAGTTTTAAAAAAGCTTTCCAGGTGATTCTAATGAACTGAGAAGGTTGACAGCTATGGCTGCAGGTAAACAAAATGAAGAGAGGAAATATATGCCAAATGATAGTTCAAAGATGATTGTCTCTCATCAACATGTCCTACTGTCAAAAGCTGTAAACTTCAATGCCATCAGTACTAACCCTGCAAAACCATGGAAAAAGGAATTGAAGGCAGAAAATGTGGTTTTACTAGTTTGGGAGATTAAAGGAATTACTTTTAACAGAATTTCCAGTAAAGGGATTATATTCCAAAGGATTCAGATCCAAGTATAAAATAATAAATAATCAGATTACTCCAAGGGTACAAAATATTGTAAGTGAAAGCCGGGCAGGTTGAAGGGACTGTTGCCATTTAAGGCTGGCTTTCCAAGAATGGGTTGAGTATAAGCAAAATCAAATGACTTTTTCTGGAAATAGACTCCCACATGACTAATTATATTTGCAATGAATGACATTTCTAGGTCTTTCAATATTTATCAGATTACCTAGAAAGCCAAAATTTATCTTGATAATTCCACTTTAATTACAAATTATGAAATAAAAGAAGTTGATGCATCATTGTATCTCAAGCCATGGCATTTTCAATGCCATTGTTTTCTTCTTAATAGGGATTGAAACTTTGGTGTTGGCTCTCACTTCGATTTATGTTTGCTTTGGCCTCTGTTCACACTAAGGCTTTGTGAAATGTCTAAAGTGTTGTTGTTTCTAATGGCAAAATCTCTTTGTTTTTAGCTATGGGAAGATTAAGAAGAATTTGAAGTATTAGCCTTGATGTTAACAAGCATCTTTTTATTTATTTTTATTGTTTAAAAGATACTTAGATTAAATAAATGTTTTACAAAAAATATAGGGATTCCCATATGCCACACTCCCCACATCTCCATCACCCTTCCACATAAACATCCTTCATTAGTGTGGCATATTCATTGCAATTGATAAATGCATCCTGGGGCTTTGCCATTATGATGATATAAAATGGTCTATATCTGTCATTGCAATGTCACTCAGGACAGTTCCCAAGTCCCAAAAAAGCCCCTATATTACAACTGTTTTTCCCTTTCACTGCCCCGAGTGGCCACTCCACATCAATGTTGTAATTTCCTCCATTGCCATTATCACAATATGTCTATAGTAGAATACCAGTAAATCCATTCAAGTCCCTAGCTCTTCCCCCAATCCCGAGTATTTTGGGATGGTGATGTCCACTTCACCTCCAATTGAGAGGGGGCTTTTATCCCATGCAGAAGATGGATGGAACTATCCTGCCTGCAGCTGCAGACTCTCTCCATTCCCTGGGATGGCCATTCAGTCATCATCTCCCTGCCAGTTGTCCTGGGTGAGTCCAATGAGCTGTAGAGTAGGTGTTGCAACTTCACTGAGGTTCCGGGCCCAGCTAGCACATGGGCAGCACAAAGACTCCAGTCTCTTGGACATACACCTACAAACTCCAGCACCAAGTATAGGTTTAGATAGAAGGGACAGGTGAGCCATGTGCAGGGAAGACATAATTGAGTCCAACTCTGTCACTCTCAGGAGCACAAACTCCAAAGTAGGGCCCAATGGCAAGAGACCAAATTCCAGAGCTGTCCACCCTGACCGTAGGACCTGGGTGTCTCTGGAGCCATCAGGAACCCCAATATTTATGGTAGTATCCAATTGGAAGTCTATGAGATCCTGCTGAGATGTGCGTAAGCATTACCTCTGGGATGACCTCCTGACTCACTTTGAAGTCTCTTAGCCATATAAACTCATTTGTCTTTACCTATTCCCCCTTTTATTCAAGGTCTTTTTCCAGTTGCATTGCTAGTTGGTGCTTGGTAGCAATCTCTTGGTGCCAGGGAGGCTCATCTCTGGGAGTCATGTCCCACATTGGGGGAAGGTAACGTATTCATGTGCTGAGTTTGGCTTAGAGAGAGCCCACGTTTGAGCAACAGGGAGGCTCTCAGGCAACAACCCTTAGGCACCCCATAACAATAAGGTGTTTCAATTTCAAGAGCAAAGGCTCATAAGCCTATTTGTTAATATCAAGGGCCCATCAGTGGATCATTCTCCTCTGCCAGTCACTGCCCCTGCACTTGGGGGACTGTTGCTCCTCCATTAGAGAAAGTAGCAGAGCTCTCCAGGATGGGAATTCAGTATCCTCTTGGTTATTTTGTGAGTCTCCACTGACTGTGACAATGCCCTGTGAACATTGGAACATTTTTATATATCTTATATGTATGCACAGGTGAATTTCCTCCCATGCATCCCCCATCACTGACACACCACACCAATGATCCTCCCCCACCCTAGTTGTAACCCTTCTGTGATCCAAAGCTTCTTAAAAAATGAAGCCATTACAATAGTCAAATACAATTGATAGGAAAATGTAACAATAATGATAAGTTTAAATATAAGAAATAAAATACATAAAAATAAAAAAAACCTAAAAATACAATAAATTAAAAGATTGGGATATTTTAAAAAATGAAAAATATTAAAAAAATTTTTTTTTTTTACAATTTGCCTTTCATCACTAATATCTGGTTTCCTGTCTGTACTGTGGCACCTTCCCCCACTCATTTCCCAGTGTCTCACTATTTTTCATTCTCTTTTCAAAGAAGTTTTAGGTCACAGCAAAGTCACACAGAGAATACAAGAGACTCTCATATACCCAACATCCTCCCCCTTTCCTGTCCCCCATATTAATAGCTTTTTATACGTGGATGGTACCTTTGTTATAACTGATATACATATAGTGAAACATAGCTACTAAACATGGTCAATGTTTTACATTATGGTTTACATTATAGACTGCATACTTTTATAAGTTTTGATGATATTTACCATGTCTTGTGTCCATCATTGTAAGATCATGTAGAACACTTCCATTGCCCACTAAATATCCCTGTTTGATCTATTCCTCCCTCCCTCTCCCCTCACGGCCCATGGCGACCCCCTGGCTTCACTCCTTGGATTACAAGATTCATAGTTACATACAACAAGACTGAGGTCTTGACACACTGGTTTGTCCGCCCCTATTAGGAACCACCCATGCCCTCGAGAGGCTCCTGCCTATCTATATGTGAACAAATCAGGCCTCCCGAGGATGGGAGTCCAACTCCTTCCAGCTCATTATGTGGATCTCTACCCACTGATACAACACTTTATGACAGAATGACCACTCACACACTCCCTAGAAGCCTGCTCCAGGTGCACCCTATCCCGAATGCCACCCAATCCAACACCCTAAACCAGTAACCCTTCCTTGTCATATTGCCATAAGAGCATTCCCAACTTTGTACTTTCAACTACACACTCTCAAATCCCCAGTGTTCACCTGGTCCTTCTCCCATCCCTCCCCCCAGTACCCTGGACCTTCCAACCCATCCTTAACAAGTATATTTTAATTCTGTTCAACCCAGTCATTTATTTTTATTTTTAAGATATCTCTACTACTTCTAAAAAAGATAATATATGGTTTCCAATGAAACCAAATTCACACACGTACTAATATACACATAAATATTATTCTCTTATTATTTTAATTACATAACTACAGTGTCAACCCACAAATTTATTTCCCTTTGCCTACTCTTTCATTTGGTGATTTTAAAAGACAAGCAACAACAACAACAACATATATATATATATATATATATATATATATATATATATATATATATATATATATTCAACTTGTGACTTTCTTTCTCTTTTTCACAATTATATGAATATAGGGCAACCTTATTAACAAACTGTTTCTAAACTGTGTTCTTTCCTTGGATTATAATGGAAATGTGATCCATACATTTTTTTGGAGGGAGGGGCACTTATTTTAAGTGCTAAATCCACAGAATATTACATTTAGGCTGGATACAAGTAAGTAATCTAACCTTTCAAAAACTTGCAAAGAAATTTAAAAGCTGTTACTTATGAAAGAGCTCTTCACACGATTGGATGCATGTCTTCCCTTCACTGTGGATGAGCCTTAGAATTCACTAAGAGTTTAATGTGTAATATATTCCTTTTCAACAACAACAAAAACCCTCCAAGTCTACGGTCAATGATGTTTGAAAAATTAGCATTAAATATTTTTCATTTAAATTCAAAATTTTGTTTTCAAATAATTTACTGCATTTGCCCAATAGTTGTACCGATTATAATTGAAATTAATCCTAGTTAAATCAATTGAAAAGTTTTGTTTCACTTTCAGAAGGACCCTAAAGAATAACCCTGATTCTTTTGCAATGAGTAAGGAGTGAAATTAGCTACCTCACCATGGCCTTTTTCGTTCCCTGGTCTAAGACTTTGTTCCACCCTTATTCCATGGAGTGTTTGTTTTATTTCCTAATACTATTAAAGGCTGAGGAGGTAACTTCTCTCTTTATTATTAAGTAAACATTTTTTTTCTTTAGAAGTGTGCTGAGAAATATAATTTCCAGATTCTTCCAAGAGTACTCTTTTCAAAGTTGTATAAAATTCTCCAAATACTTACTCCCAGTGGAACACAACATTTATTATTTTGAATGTATAATTTGCCTTTCTATAGGTCAAAATAAGTGCCAACTTATCTGCTCTGCTAATCACAATATTCTAAGAAGATAGGAAAAGGACAAAATGATCCTTTTGAGTAACCAGAAATTTTCTGTAGATTTTCCAGGATTAGAACCTAGCTCTTTCCAAGACTAGAAAATCTTTGAACTAAGCAATTGAAAGAAATTGTCCTGACCTTTATTTTTAATAAACACTGCTATGGGCATTTAAATTTTTTTCTATATTGTGGGAAAAAAGGAAAAATGAATTATGTGAGTGAGATGGCAACAATGATTAGATAATGCAACTGAATCAAAATTATCCAAGAGAAACTAATGTGATCAGGCTAATTTGAGCCTCAACCAAGAAAATGGAGCCATTCTAGAAGAATTTCATGGCTTTCTAAGACAATTTTGGTTTATTACTCTATTTTAGATGAACAGATTTATGCTTTAAAAACAAACAGCTGTACAAACTACAGTTCAAGATCTGTATATTTCCATCTCTAAATATTTGATTCCTTTCTCTATTTCTTTATTTTAATGCTAGTTTTAATCTACTGCATCCCCTTGTTTGTTACGAAGTTAGCCTCGTGAGGCCAGTGAAATAAACATCAAAATGTGTTTCTCATTTTCCCCCAACTACAAGCTTCATTGTTCTCCTCCTTACATTTTAATTTTACTTTTAGTTCTCAAAAAAAGGAACAACAATACCAGATGGCACAAGTCTGATGCTGTTTTCTTCCTTTTTATGTAAAGTCAGGCAGTTGGCAACACACATCATTCATGGCAAAGATGAATTTTAATCCCTTGGATGGAGATGCCCCAGGCAAGATTACAAAGTAGGTGAAGTGGTCTTTGATCCTCTCCTATTTTTCTGTAATAGAACCTTTCTCCCTCAACCTCATCCAGGCCTAATACTGTAAACAAATTTTTCAGAAGTTCTTAAAGTAGGGGATATTAACCTTTTTTGTTCCACGGACTACTTTGCCAGTCAGATGAAAACTACAGACCCCTTACTAAGTCCATACTATACTGTGTATTATTTAATAAATATATCATACCCTCACCAACATGTCCCTACAAGAGCATGTTTTTTTTTTTAATTTAAATTCAAACTCACAGACCTCTTGTTAAGAACCCCTGTTCTAAAGTAATAACTCACAATGTTAACTGATGTTCGAAATGTTAGCTACTATTGAGGAGTTGGTTATTAATTGAGTCTATTCAGTCTCCATTGTCTGTAGACTCCTGGATAGAAGCCTGAACTTCTGGGGAGTGTTCCAGGCCACCTGCACACAGTGGATCTCTGGAGAGGTAACATACGTATGGTAGTCAACCTGTGTCCCCAAGTTATGAAATTCAGTGTCACTCCCCTCATGGAGCCCAAGCTGCAGTCATCTGTGAATGAAATCTTCCAACCACAAATTGATGAAAGGTGCTAGGAATTTTGAGCTTCCTAAATATTCTGCGGTTTTCCATAAAATGATTTAAATGATCATTCAACCTTTTAGCTTGCTGCCTAGAGAGTGGAATGGGTAAGCTATGGTAATAAAAGCTAGATGGACTTACACATCAGAAAAACCTGCAATACTTCTAATTTAGTTAATTCATATTATATATAAATAATAAATTATCTTGGTGCTTACTGTACCTATAGTAATCCATTTTACCATCCAATCAAGTTGTATTACTCCTAAAGCTTGGTAATGTCTATGAGCCTACTCTCATTGTCTGAAGTATTATATTAAAAATATTATTTTTTAACTCTTTAAAACTGGAAAATCATTAAGGATGAAAAGGCATTAGTGAATAATGATAAAAATTCTTGATGAGGTCCACTATGATATCAAAATCTGATCATGAACTGCTTAAATTATTCTCTTTTCTGCTCTGTAGGATGAGAAGAAATGGAATCAAATCTATAGACAAATGAGCTACAGACCTGATCTGCGAGTGTTATTCAGAGCTATCACTGTTGCAATGGCTTCTCTGAGGAAATTTTTAGACCTAACGTAAAACAGGAGGACAAAGCAGAATCTTAGACTCCAATCCTGGAGTAAGACCACTAGCAGGTATGAATAAAGCTGAGAAAAGTAACTAAAACCAGCCATGGCTAGGAACCAGAGCATGCAAAGGCTACATCTGTAAGAGGACATCAAGTCCAAGAAGGGAGAGAGATATGTGTGCATCTTGCTGTAATGGTTTCAGAGTTTTATTTAATTATGAATTCCAAAAATATAAATTGGATTATTCTTGTAAACTAATCTGTTCATCTGGGCATGATTAAGTTATGATAAGGGCATTAGCTGCACCACATCAGGAGGGTGTTGGGTCCCGCCCCTCGGTGGGTGTGGTCTCAAGTATAAAGGCTAGCCAGCAGATTTGAGTTGCAGAGATTTGGAGAAGCAGATTTGGAGAAGCAGTTCTGATGTTGGAGTGAGCCGATCGCCGGATAGTCTACAGCTGGCCTTGTGGAGAGACCCAAAGCATAGAAAGCCTCATGGTTTACAGCTGAACTCGTGGAGGAAACAGAAGCTAAGCCTGGAGAGAAACGCAGCCCCAGGAACAAAGGAATCCAGAAGCCTGAACCCTAGAGATGTCGGCAACCATCTTGCTCCAACAAGTGGACTTTGGTATGGGAAGAAATTTATGCTTTGTGGCCTGGTAACTGTAAGCTACTACCCCAAATAAATACCCTTTATAAAGACCGACCAATTTTGGTGTATTTCAAAAGGCACACCTTTGGCTGACCGAAACACTTGCTTTTCTTGGATCTAGATGTTTTAGGGAGTTGAATAGTGCTCCCTCACTCCCCCTCCGAAAAATCATGTCCACACAGAACCTTAGAGAATATAACCTTATTTGGAAATAGGGTCTTTGCAGATATAATCAAAGTAAGAATTGGGAAGAGGTCATACTGGATAAGGATGGGCCCTAAATCCAATGACTGATGTCCTCACAAGAGGAAGAAAGGACAGAATAACACAGAGAGACACAGAGCGGACAGTCTCTGAAGCTAGAAGAGGCAAGGAAAGATCCTCCCCTGGAAGCTTCAGAGGGCACAGGGCCTGCTGACACCTTCTAGCCTCCAGAAATGTGAGAGAAAAAATATCTTGTTTTTAGCCACCTAGTTCCTAACACTTTGCTATGGCAGCTCTAGGAAACTAATACATCTGCTGCAGAGCATGGTCTCCACAGAGTGGGTAATGGGGGCCCTGTGGCTGGGCTGGAGACTTAAAATGATTCTAAGTGACTTATTGATTCAAGTCATTTTGTCCTAGTAGGAATATTCTTCATTGTCTGTGGCCACATTGTATGCTAAGTGTCCAAATAAGGAGCAGAGTGGTCTGTATGTGATGACTGGAGAGAGACAGTAAAATTTACTGCTTAAAAAATGTGGTGACAGACTTTCCAGATTTAAATCCCAATACCATCACTTGGCTAGTTTTGTGATTTTGGACAAATTATTTTGTCTATTAGAAGCTTCAATTTCCTCACCAATGTCATGGGACACTGACCTTACAGGGTTGTTTTCAGAATTAAATAAGCACATCCATGTGTGAGCATTTAACTCAATTCCAGTCAGTTCCATGCATGTTAAACTATCATTGTTATTAGAGAAAGGCAACTAGGACGCTTTCAAGTGAAAGAAATTACTACCAGTAAGTAGGATAGAAATGTTATAATCTATTGCTTCTTTTCTCCCTTTATGGTAATATATCCCGCATAATAAAAGAAATCAACAAAGATGTAAAAAAGGATGTTTATATTATTAAAGGGCTCAGTTATTCTCAAGTATGAATATTAAATAGCTGAAAAAAATAGATTCTGAAGAGTCTATTTAAAATGGGACTCTAAGGTAGGACTAACAATTGGCAGTTTTGGGTTGACACATAAGTAGCTCATAATCTAATGACAAATCTGAGAAAAACAAGATGGGATGTGTGGGCAGAATCAGATTATGTGACTGAGTAGGGGAGGCATCTTTCTAAAGGAATGAGGCCATTTGGACCTATTTCAGATATAGGCCACAAGTTCTCTATACTATAGGTAAATCTACTTTCCTGTTCTACATTTCTACATTATTGATGAGTTGCTAAGGGGGAGGAAATGGTTACAGGAAGCAATCACCTAAAGTCTGGATAGCATTCAGGTGGGATGAAATCTCCCGTCTTCACTTCTATCAGTTGTTTGGGGGTAGCTTGGAGCACTGTAATTAAAATGCTTTGGAGGTTGCATTTAACTGTGGGGAAAGAAGGCTGTCTTAGTTTACCAAAGGGCTGCCAATGCAAAAATACCAGAAATGGGTTGGCTTTTATTAAGGGAATTTATTTGGGGTAAAATCTTACAATTCCAAAGCTGCACCAATGCCCATATCAAGGCATTATCACAGATGCTGTCTCAACAAAGTTCAGCTGCTAGCTGATCCTGGAGTCCTACCACGTGGTGAGGCAAATGGAGGGTCTGCGGGTCTCTCTTTCTCCTGGAGTGCAGCTGTGGGAGATCAGATATCTCTCCCTGGGCCTCATCTCCTTGAGCCTCTTGGGACTTCTCTGTCTTTTTACAACTGTAGGCAAATCTGGAGTCCTTGCTCTCATATGGCCAGGTCAAAATGACAGAGCTCCCTTTTCTGTGTCTCTCTTTCCTCTCTGTGTCTCTGTTTATATAAAATGCTTTGGAGGCTGCATTAAACTGTGGGGCTCCAGTAGAGGATGGAGATCCAATCTGAGTCATGCCTCCCTGATGTAGTCCAATCAAAACTGATCTAATCAAGTGATCTAATCAAGGTCCCTTAACTGAATTTAATGCAATCAAAGGACCTCACACCCAAAAGAATGGATTAGTTCTAGAACATAATCTTTTCTGGGACAAAATTCAAGCCTTCACAAAGGTCATGATTTATCGTGATGTTTAGCGGTCAGAGAAGCCAAAGTGCCTACAAACATACTTGGAATATGTCATCCTGGGTATAGTATACCTGCATTCAAATTTTAGATTCTTCACTTATTTATGAGGTACTGTGCTATTTGTCACTTTAAGTGAAATATTTGACTTCTCTTCCTCATGGAAAACTCATTTGGAAAGCCAGAATAGTTACCATTCATTTCTTCTTTGATGATGAGAATGAGTGAAATAACAAGGACACCAATCCCAGAGCTTGGCAAATATTAGTTGCTCAACCACTGTTAAGGTCCATCTAAACTCCCTACTGTGGCCTCCAGAGCCACAAAAAGCCTTCAGGCATGAGCAACAGAAGCCTTGGTGTGACAGTGGTTCACCCAGGGCCCAGTTCTGTGCCTAAGTGGCTTAGAGACTTACATGATAACAGTGATAGAGATGTACCATCATTTCCCATAGTAATCCAGTATGAGCCTAGCAATTTTAAATTTCACTAAATTTTTAATGAATTTGCTAATTCTTTCAGGTGGTATTTTTTTTTACCTTTCCAAAGATTCCACTTACATAATGTATTGGTGAGGGTTGTCCAGAGAAGCATAACTGACAATCATCCTGCCTAGATTGGATTGTTGCATTTTTCCACTGACTTAAATCATAGGACATGGTAATACCAGATACCCTAAGGGATCTCCTGTATTTTAGGCAAACTCTTTTCATCTCCATTGCACAGCAGTAGTCCTATTTCCCT
>PVKH010013831.1:0-16704 GCA_004027955.1 Chaetophractus vellerosus
CTGAATCTGTGCATTGTTATTTTTTTCCAAATTTGGAATTTTTTTGATCACTATTTTTTTAACTTTTCTTCCCCATTCTCTCTCCTGTTCTTAGTCTCCGACTGCACATGCTTGTTTGTTTGCACATCTTATAGTTTGTTTGTTTTTAAAATTATATGCTGTTCATTGTATGTAAAAGAATGTTAGAGAGTGTTCTTTCCTCCATTAGTCCGCCACGAATGAGGGGCTGGTCATTATGGTCAGCACTGAGCTTATTTGGAGTGAGGTTGTAGCTGTCCCCCTCTGTAGCAGTTTGGCATTATTGCTGAATTCCAAAAATAGATATTGGATTATGTTTGTAAACTGGTTTGTTCCTCTGGGCATATTAGATTATATTGGATTCAGAAGTTTTACTTTTACTTGATTAAATAATGATTAAAACTTTGATTGGGCCAGTCCCCTTGGTGGGTGGGGACTCACAGAGAAACCGCACCGCAGAGAAGGGAGGTTGGAGTTTTGAGCTGGAGCCCCTGGAAGTAAACACACAGGAGAAGAACACAGAGGAATAGAGACAGCTCCACAGACACCGCAGAGGCCCCGGGAAGAGAGATGAGCCGTTTGCCTGATAGTTTACAAGTGGCTTGTAAAGAGAGCCAAGCAGCTGGGCCCAGAGAGAAATGAGTCCTGGGAGAGAGAGGAGACTTGTCCCAGCCTACAGCTGGTATTGGAAGACGCTGGGACCATGGAGCCTTAAGAGGAAGCCTGAATCCTTGGCAGACATTGGCAGCCATCTTGCTTCAACACGTGGCCATAGACTTTGGTAAGGGAAGTAACTTGCTTTATGTCTTGGTAACTGTAAGCTTCTACCCCAAATAAATATCCTTTATAAAATCCAACAGAGTTCTGGTATTTTGCATCAGCACCCCTTTGGCTGACTAATACACCTTCTATCAAGGGCCTTAAAAATCACAGATAAGTCTAAAAATATCACTCTTTGCGTTTCAACTCAGCCCCCAAAACTACCAGGGCTGTCGTGGAGGCAAATATCTTTGATCTTATCAAAAGTTGAATTGGATGGGAGGTTGGTTGCACCTCTGGTAGACTCAGGTCACCTCTGGCTTCAAACCCTTTGCCCTCCAGTAGATTCTGGAACCAAACACCGAGAGACTGCTTGACCGCAAAACTGCAAGATCTGGAAGCTGCGAGGTCATGAGACTAGACCAGGCATTTGCTAGACCTTGAGCCCAAGAGACTGCGAGATTGTGCCGTTCCGTTTTTCAGCCCTGCCTCCAGTCTGCTAACCGAACAGAATTCTTAGATAATCTCTCGGTGGAGAATGTTGCCTTTGTGTTTGGGGACTATCCAGACCTAAATTTGACTTATCAGGTTTATCAAAAATTTGGCTGTTTTCTTCCAGGCAAGGAGTGTCCTTCCCTGGCAGGCTTGCTTGTCCACCCAACAACCTCACCACCCCCTGCCTTCCAGGCTGGCTTCCAGACTCACAGATCTACCAGAACCATTCTTGCCAATGTCACCCATGTACTCCCTGTTGCTAAATCCGATGGAAATTTCTCAATCCTCATTTCATTAAAATTCTTAGTAGCTCTCCATATCTTTTCTTCTTTGAAAGTGTCTTCCCCTGATTTCTATGGCAGCTCATAATCCTTGCCTTTCTCCTATCTCTTTGGCCACTAATTTTCTATCTTTTCCACTAGCCTTTTCTCTCCAGCCTCATCCTGGAATGCCAGCCTCTCTCAGGCATCAGCTCTGGGCTTTCTTCTAACTCCCTACTTCTCTGCAAATTATCTTTTTTATCTTCTTAAAATACCTACCCTCTTTGCCAACAACTCTATTCAGGCTTCTCTATGAGCTGCTAACTCATATACTCAACTTGAATCTCTTTGGATGTTTTACAAGCATCTCATAATTTAAACCTCCCAAAAGGATTTCTTACCTTTCTCCCCCGCCAAATGCTAATATTCCAGTTAAAGAAACTGCTCTTTCCCATTCCTTAAACAAATCACCTGTTAGTAATCCTTGACATCTCCCTCCTCTTATTACTTGCTTGACAGTGTACTTTGATGCATAAAAGATTTTAATTTTAATCAAGTCCAACTTATTTATTTTGCCACTTGTGCTTTTGGTTTCAAGTCTAAGAAACCATTGTCTAAATTGAGATCACGAAAATTTATTTTTTCTAAAAGCTTTAGAGTTTTAGCTGTTATAATTAGGTCTATGATCTATTTTGAGTTAAATTTTGTATATAGTGTGAACTAGATGTCCAGCTTCATTCTGTTGCATTGGGATATTTAGCTGTCCCAACACCACTTATTCTTTTGTTGAAAATCAGTTGACTATAAATTTAAGGGGGGGCCCGGCTAGATAGCTCAGTGGATAAAGAGCGCGCTGGGGTACCACATGGGAGGCCCGGGTTCGGTTCCCGGGGACCTCTCCCAGCGGGCAGACGGCCTTGAGAAAGGCAAGCCGCCGTGGCGGGGCAAAAGCCACCATGGACAAGGCAAAAAGCCACCACGGGCAGGGCGGAGCCCCCACGGGCATGGCAAAGTCACCCGTGAAAAGCCGAGCTGCTGCCTGCGAAGCGGAAGCTGGCAGCCCGCAAAAACTTGGAGGACTGCTGCCCGCAAATCATGGAGCGGAGCCGCCCGTGAAAACGGAATGGAGCCACCCATGAACGGAACGAGCCACCGCTGCGGAGGGCCGACTCGGTGTGTCACCGCAAAGACGGGGGGAGACAAGAAGCGAACATAGAGAAACACAGAAGAATGGACACACAGCAAGAGCAAGCAGAAGGGGAGGGGGGAATGTGAAATTAAAAAAAAAAATTTTAAGGGATTTATTTCTACATTCTCAATTCTATTGCATTGACCAATATATCTATTCTTATGTTAGTAACACACTGTCTCGATTACTGTAGTTTAATAGTAAGTTTAGAAATTGAGAAGTGTGAGTCCTTCAACTTTGTTCTTTTTCAGGATTATTTTGACTATTCTGGGTTCCTTGTATTTCCATATGAATTATAGGATTATCTTGTCAATTTCTTCAAAAAAGATAGCTGGAATTCCAATAGGGATTGTGTTAGAGAGTATTATCATCTTAACAATATTAAGTATTTCACTTCATGAACATGACCCCATATTTCCATTCATTTAGGTCTTTTTTAAATATCTTTCAACAAAATTTTGTAGTCATTCTTTTTATAAATTTGTTTACTCCTAAATATCCCCAAGTATTTTATTCTTTTTCATGCTGTTGTAAATGAAATTGTTTGCTTAATTTCATCTTCAGATGGACAATTATTTTTTGTATGTTGATCTTATATATCTATCCTACAGCTTTATTGAACTTCTTTATTCTGGTAGGTTTGCATGTGTGTGTATTCCTTAGGATTTTTTATATACATGATCATGTCATCTATGAATGGAAATCATTTTACTTATCTCTTTCCTATATGGATCCCTTTTGTTTTTATACCCTTGATTCTCCTGTACAATTTTTAATAGAAGTGGTGAAAGTTGGCATTCTTGTCTTATTGCTAATTTAGGGGGAAAGCATTCATTCTTCCACTCTAAAGTAGGATATGTATTTTTGTTGTTTATTTATTTATTTATTTATTTAGGATACATCGATTACATAAATGTTACACAGAAATTTTAGGGGTACCCATATGCCCCACCTCCCACAACCCCCCACACATATATCCCTCATCAGCGTGGCACATCACCTGCAATAGATATACACTTTTTAGGGCTTTGCCACCAAGCATGGACCACAGTTCAGACTGTAGACCACCCTCTCTCCCACACAGTTCTGCATGATACATGATGATATAAAATGTCCTATATCCTCCATTGCAATGTCAGCCAGGACAATTCCCAAGTCCCAAAAAAGCCCCCGTATTACAACTGCCCTTCCCTCTCCCTGCCCCGAAAGCATCCAGTGGCCCCTGGCACCACAAACTTTTGTAATTTCTTCCATTGCGTGTAGTACGTTTTATCATAAAACCATGTTGGATGTTGTCATTTTTTTTTCTTTCTGATCTAATGAGACGAACAGGTGGTTCTGGTCTTTTATTTTATGAATCTGGTGTATTACATTGATTTTTCAGTTAAACCAACCTTGCATTCCTGGGATAAATCTCCCTTGGTCATGGTGTATAATCCTTCTTGTTGCTGCTGCTGCTACATTCAGTTTGATGGCATTGGTTGCGGATTTTTTTGCACCTATATTCATGAAGGTTATTTGTCTGTAATTTTCTCATTATATCTTTGTCTGGTTTTGGTATCGGGGTAATAATGACCTCATAGAATGGATAAGGAAGAGTTTGTGTGGGATTGGTAATATTTCTTTAAATGTTTGGTTTAATTCACCAGTAAGGACATCTGGTCCTGGGATTTTCTTTATGGGAAGATTTTTGATTACTAATTAAATCTCTTTACCTTTTATAGGACTATTCAGGTTTTTAAATTTTCTTCTTGAGCCAGTTTCAATAGTGCCTTCCTAGGAAATTGTCTCTTTTACCTAGGTTGTCTAATTAGTCAGCATACAACTCTTCATAATATTCCTTAATCGTAATTTTTATTTTTATATGTCCAGTAGTGATGGTCCTCTTTCATTCCTGATTTTAGTAAGAGTCTTCCTTTTTCTTGGTCAGTCTAGTTAAAGATTTCTCAATTTT
Source organism: Chaetophractus vellerosus (assembly GCA_004027955.1). Taxonomy (NCBI): domain Eukaryota; kingdom Metazoa; phylum Chordata; class Mammalia; order Cingulata; family Chlamyphoridae; genus Chaetophractus; species Chaetophractus vellerosus. The sequence continues at coordinate 4,676 of PVKH010013831.1, forward strand.
GTTTATCTTTTCCAAGAACCAGCATTTGGTTTTGTTGATTTTTCTCTATTCTTCTCTTTTTCATTTATTTCTACTCTTATCTTTACCATTTAGTTCCTTCTTCTAGCTTTGAGTTTAAGTTGCTCTTCTTTTTCTATTTTTTAAGGTGGGAGGGTTAGGTTGTTGATTTGAGATCTTTCTTTTGCAATAAAAGCATTTATGGTTATAAATTTCCCAGTAAGCTTTATTTTAGCTTCATGCTATAGGTTTTGGTATGCTGTGTCTTCATACTCATTCATTTCAAAGTGTTTTAAATATCACTTATGATTTCTTCTTTTACTTGTTGATTATTTAGAACTGTGTTGTTCATTTCCATCTATGTAATAATTTCCCCAACTTCATTTTCTTAACCAATATCTAGTTTAATTCAGTTGTATTTGGAGATCATAGTTTGTATGATTTAGATCCTTTTAAAGATCTGTCCTGGAGAATGCTGCATGGGAACTTGAGAAGAGTATGTATTCTGCTGTGTGTAGAGAATTTTTTGGATGTTTGTTAGACTTAGTTGGTTTCAAGTCTTCCATTTTCTTTTTGATCTTCAGTCTAGTTCTATACATCCTTGAAAGTAGAATATTGAAGTATCCCACTATTATTGTTTTTTTTAAAGATTTATTTATTTACTTTATCCATTTTAACCCCCCCCCCATTTGCTGTTTTGTGTCCATTTGCTGGGCAATTCTCCATGTCTGTTTCCTGCCCTCTCCTCTCATCCTTCTCCTCCTTTCTTCACCGGGATTCGATCCTGGGGACCTCCGATGTGGGAGAGAGGCATCCCGCTACCTGTGCCACCCTCAGCTCCTGGTTTTTCGGCATGTCTTGTCTTGGATCTCCCTTGTGTCTCTCTCCTGTTATGTCATCATCTTGCTGCATGGCTCAGCAAGGCCTGGCATGCCCACACGTGGGGCCTGGTGGCCTGCGCACTTTCTATATTTTTCTTTATTTTACTGGGAGGTCCTAGGGATCGAGCCCAGGTCCCGCCATATGGGAGATGGATGCCCAGCCATTTGAGCCACATCTGCCCCCTATTACTGTTGAATTGTATATTTCTGCTTCAATTCTTTCAGATCTTGCTTCATGTATTTTGAGCTCTATTGTTTGGTGTATATATATATTTATAATTATTATGCCTTCTGGATGTATTAACCCTCTTGTCATTATATATTCTGTATATTAAACCCTTATCAGATATGTGTTTTCCAAATATTTTCTCCCATTGTGTAGATTGTCTTTTTACTTTCATGATAAAGTCCTTTGTTACACAGAATATTTTAATTTTCATGAAGTCCCATTTATCCATTTTTTCTTTAGTTGCTTGTGCTTTGAGTGTAATGTCTAAGAAACCATTACCTAACACAATGGTTAGGTCCTGAAGAAGCTTCCCTACATTTTCTTCTAAGAGTTTGATAGTTCTTACTCTCTTATTTAGGTCTTTGATCTATTTTTAGTTAATTTTTATATATGGCATAAGGTAAGGGACCCCTTTCATACCTTTTTTTCTTTTTTGAAGAAGTTGTAGGTTTACAGAACAACTGTGTGTAAAATACAGGATTCCCATATACATACCACCCCACAACCTTGCATTGGTGTGGAACACTTGTTACAATTGATGATAGCACATTTTTTATCAGTGTACTATTAATTAAAGTCCATGCTTTAACTTCGGGTTCACTGTTTGTGTAGTGTAATTCCATGGCTTTTTAAAAAATTTCTTCTGTTACCATATATGTATATATACAGTCTAACATTTCCCCTATTAATCATATTCAAATATATATTTCTGTGCTGTTAATTGTATTCACAATGTTGTGCTACCATCACCACCATCCATTACTAAAACATTTCCATCATGCCAAATAGGAACCTTGTACATTTTAAGCCTTAACTTCCCATTCCCTATCTCTACCCCACATTCCAGTTTCTGACTTTTACTTATTCTAATTGTTTCAAATCAGTGAGATCATATAATATTTGTCCTTTTGTGTCTGGCTTATTTCCCTCAACATGATGTCTTCAAGGTTCCTCCAAGTTTTTGCATGTTATCAGGACTTCATTCCTTTTTATGGCTTAATAATAGTCCATTGCTTATATATACCACATTTGATCTATCCATTCTTCTTTTGATGGACACTTGGTTTGTATCCATCTTTTGGAAGTTGTGAATAATGCCACTGTGAACACCAGTGTGCAAATATCTGTTCAACCCTTGTGTTCAGTTCTTTGGGTATATACTTAGTAATGGGATTGCTGGGATATATGGTGGTTCTAAACTTAGCTGAGGAGCCACCAAGCTGTCTTCCACAGCAGCTGTACCATTTTACATTGCCACCAGCAGTAAATGAGTATTCCTATTTCTCTGCATCTTCTCCAACACTTGTTATGTTTGGGTTTTTTAATAGCAGCCATTCTAATGAGTGTGAAATGGGCGTCTTCTTTTTTAATGTAAGCATTTAGAGCTATAAATTTGCCTCTCAGCACTGCCTTTGCTGCATTCCCTAAGTATTAGTATGTTGTGTTTTAATTTTCATTTGACTCTAGATATATTTCACTCTCTTTTGTTATTTCTTCATTAGTCTATGTTGTTTGATTTCCTGTTATTGATTTCATGCTTCATTTCTTTGTGGTCAGAGAGATACATGTATGATTTCAATATTTTTTAACTTATTGAGACTTCTTTTTCTGTGACCTAACATATGATCTATCCTGGAGAATGATCCATGTACACTTGAGAAGAATATGTATTCTATTGTTGTTGGATGAAGTGTTCAATATGTCTGTTAGGTCTGGTTGGTTTATAGTATCACTCAGGTCTTCTGTTTCCTTATTGATTCTGGCTATCAATGATGTTCTATCCATTAATGAAAGTGGTATATTAAAGTCTCCTATTATTAATGGAAAGCCATCTATTTCTCCCCTCAAATCTGTCAAGACGGCTTCATATATTTTGGGGTTTTGCTTTTAGGTCTGTATATATTTTTAACAGTATGTCTTCTTGTTAAAGTGTTCCCTTTATCAACATATACTAACCTTCTTTGTCCCTCATAACAATTTTTGACTTAAAGTCTATTTTATTATGTTAGTACAGCTACTCCAGCTCTCTTTGGGTTATTATTCATATGGTATGTTTTTTTCATCCTTTCACTTTGAACATACTTGTATCTTTGGATTGAAAGTGTGTCTTGTGAAAAGGATATAGTTGGGTCATGCATTTTTATCCATTCTGCCAATTTCTGTCTTTTGATTAAAGTGTCTATTTACAGTCGAAGTAACTACTCTTAATGCAGGTCTTTCTTCTGCCATAATGCTTACCTTTATATTTGTTTGATTTTTCATTTTGTGCCATATTGACTCCCTTCTCATTTATTTCTGTATAAATTGTTCAGATATTTTCTTTGTGGTTACCATGAAGCTTAAATTTAACAATCTACAACATTCATGTTTGATTTGATTTCACCTTAACCTCAACAGCACACATGTATGCTGTTCCTATACCCTTCTGTCCCCCACCTTTTTGTTGTACTTGTTACAAATTGTATCTTTATATACTGTATGTTCAAAACCATACCTATATCATTACTTTTAATGCATTTGCATTTTCAAAGCTGTAAGATGCAAAAAGTACCAGAAGATACATTATATAGTACAGGCATTTATAATTACCCACATAGTTACCTTTACTGGAGGTCTTTATTTCTTTATGCCACTTCAATCTACTGTCTTGTGTCCTTTCCTTTCAGTCTGAAGAACTCCTTTTAGCATTGCTTCTAGGGGAGGTCAAGTGGTGATGAACTCCCTCAACTTTGCGTATATGGGAAGTCTTAATCTCTCCCTCATATTTGAAAGTTTTGCTGGATATAAAATCCAAGTTGGCAATTATTTTCTTTCAGTACTTTAAATATTTTCTCCTACCACCCTCTTGCCTCAATGGTTTCTGGTGAGTAATCAGCACTTAATCTAATTGGGATGCCTTTGTACATAACAAGTTGCTTTTCTGTTGCAGCTTTCAGAACTCTCTCCTTATCCTTGGCAGGAGTTTAACTCATATGTATCTGGGTTTGTTTCTCTTTGAGTTTATTCTGTTTGGGATTCATTGGGATTCTTGGATGCACATACTCACAACTTTCATTAAATTTGGGGACTTTTCTGCTGTTATTTCTTAGAATATTCCTTCTGCCCCTTTTTCTTTCTTCTCCTTCTGGGACTCCTATAAGGCATATATTGGTACACTTGATGGTGTCCCACAGGTCTTTTAGGCTCTTCTCACATTTTCATTCTTTTTTCTTTATGTCCTCAGACAGAATCATTTCAATTGTCTTTTCTTTGAATTTAATGATTTTTCTTCTGGCAGCTTCAATCTGCTGTGAAACCCTCCAGGGAATTTTTCATTTCTGTTATTGTGGTCTTCAATGCCAGTATTTCTGTTTGGTTCCTTTTTAAACTTTCTGTATATTTTTAAATTTCTCATATTGTTCATTCATTGTTTTCCTGATGTCCTTTAATTCTTTCTATGTGTTTTCCTTTATCTCCATGAGCATACTGAGGATCATCTTTTTAAAAGTCTTTGTCCTGTGTGTCCAAAGCCTGGTCTTCCATGCTGATGGCTTCTGGATTTTTATCTTGTTTCTTTGGATGGGCCATCATTTCCTGTTTCTTTGTCTTGTAATCTTTTGTTTTGTACTTTATATTTTAATATTTAAATTGTTAACCCTGGGATCTAATCCCTGAGCTGTCTGTTCCTTAAATTTCTATCCAGTGATATGACAAAGATTTCTTTGAGTACCAGGAGCTAACAAAAACAAACAAACCCCAAGCAAAAACCACCTGTCACAGTCTTTGCAAATTGGCTCTGCATTTGCTGGTACTCTCCTTTGGAGTTTAGCCCTCCTGTCAAGAAGTTCAGTTCAAGGACAATGTGTGAAGTGCAATGTCCTCTCAAGCTTCTCTGAGCCTGTGTCTTTTCCTGGGTGTGTGTTTACTCATGACATGAGTAATCCCCCTGTTTACAGGAATTGGAATGCCCCCTCCACTCCCTATGAAACAGACATCCCTCTCCAAGGTATTCTATTGTATAACTTGAAGGTAATCCATTGCCCCAGGCTGCTTTGACTTGATTGTTTTTTACACAGCTTTGGGTGTCTGCAAGCTGCTTCTGCCTGCAGAGAAGGTTCTTGAAGGGTGAGCCAGAGATGGGTTTTCTTGCTTAGTCTTTCATGCTGCCCCTTTGCTCTGACATACAGGCACCCCAGAATGCTCATAGGTGTTACCCTTTTCCCTCTGGAATAGGACCTGGAACCCACAGTGGGAGTACAGACTGGCTCCTCATCATGTTGTGGAGGGGCCAGCAAGACCACCATTAGCTGCTTCTACCATTTTTTAAAGCTACATTTTCTTGATTTGGCACTTGCCTGGTTACTGCAACCCTTGAACTGTTTCCCAGAGTTCTAAGACAGTTGGGTCAGTTTTTGCTAGTTGTTAAAGATTCTGTGGTAGAATGGCACCCTGGAGCATCTTATGTTGCCATATTGGTCAAATGGAAACAGGCCAGTGCTGCCTTACTGTATTGGACAAAAACCCTGGGGATAGGTCTTTTCTCACCGAATGAGCTGAATCAGGTGAAATAAAGACAAGCCTTGTGAATGGGGTTTTGTTCTGGGTGCTGCCATACAGTTCAAATCATGGCAATTCTCTTGGCACCAGGGTTTTGAGGGGGCTCCATCTCATCATGCCCCTCTTGTGGCTCCTAGGCTGCTGGCATTCACCACTATTGTGGTTGTAAGGCTCCTGGTTTCAAGGCTACTATGGAGCTTGGGAGAGAAGTATGGGAATAGGGAAAGCTAAATTCGATAAAGCTCATTCTCTCTGAGTCAACCTCCTTTTTTTTTTTTTTTTTTAACAAATATTCCTGGAGTTTCTGCAAGCCTTTGGTTAACTTCCAGAGTTCAGAAAAAGTTGATTTCCCCAGTGTTTGTCAGTGTTTCTTACTGCTTTTATGGAGGAGACTTTTGGAGGTACTTACTCCAGTTTTCCAGAAGTTCTTCTCCTGTGTTTATTTTCTAAGTAAATGTGGACACGTGAGTTAATCCGTTTGCCACTGGTGCTATGATTTTGGAAGCAGCAGCAACACAATTTCATGATTATGTGGATCAGTGAAGCAGGGCTGAGGACCACTTGTCTAGATAAGGGTTTTTGAATCCCCACAACACAAAACATCTAGTACATTACATTACTGAGGCACCTCATTTGTCAAATGGATGAATAAATAAATTAAAGTAGTGTTAATGATAAAAATAAACATAGCATATTTGTTATCTAATGTCAGTCAAGGAGGTATTTCTTTAAAACAGTGTAAAATAAGTAGAAAATGCTTCTTTGCTGCCTGAGTTATGTTTATTGAACAAAAAAAATGGTGAATTTTACATGAAATCAAATAAATTTCAAGTGGTTATTCATTAGGTTGATATCTTCATTTATAAACTATTAATAAAAAAGAATTTTTAATGATACCTTATATTTTGGGAAAATGTTTTAATGCTTTAAATAGTAAAGCATATTAGACAATGATAAGAATTCAAAGCTATGAAAACCTTCATTCACTCATCTACTCATTCAACAAGTCAGTTACTCTGGGATTAAATACAAACACGTTGAGTAAATTCTCTACACTGGGAGTCCTTACCATGATAGCTTTCTACATAAATAATTTTCTTTTTATTTGACACATTAGTTAGGTCCCAAAATTCACATAATTTTATTGAAAAGTTTTTAGTAGTTGGTAATCATTCAGTCCATGGATTTGCCAATGGATAAGGAAAATATACTTCCATTAAAGATGCAATATAAAGATGACTCCTTAAAATCAATAGTTAGCTTATATATATTTTAAAATCAATAGTTAGCTTAGATATATGCAGTGCGTTTTAAATTATAGGCTATTTGAACAAATTAAATTTTGACAACCTTAGCTTTTTAATGAGTATAAAATAACTTTGTTTTTTTGTGTGGAGAAATATCGGAGACTTTATCTTTAAAGGAAAACCTAATATGTTTTATAAGTAAGCCTTTATGTTGTCAGATAAGAAAAACATTATTCATTTTCAAAAGAATTCTAATATAATAATAATAGCAGCTAACAATTTTTGGCTTCTTAGCACGAGCCAGTCACTTTGTTTTGTGCTTTATATCTAACTTTTTCACAACCATTACGAGATAAATACTATGATTAGTCCCACTTTAAAGAAGAGGAAATTTAGCCTTTAAGAAGTTAAGCAGCTTACCCAAAGCCACGTAACTAGGTGGAGCTTGGATGTGCCCCAGCTGTTCTTACTATAGGCCTAAACTTTTAACCCATCAGTTTCCAAACTTTGGTTTTCTTTGGAATCACCTAGAGATCTTTAAAAGTTACAGATGCGGGCTCCTACCCCCAGACACTCAATTATTTAATTGGAATGGGGTGCAGCCTGGGTCTAGGGAGTTTTAAAAGCTCCCAGGTAATTCTAATGTACAATGAGATTTGAGAACCACTGTCTTAATGTTTATTTAACATATATTTTATTTCTTTTAAATGAATTAATTTAAGTTACTTAACATATATTTTCTGCATCCCTAAGGAATCAACTTTTTAAGTGTAAGAATGCTTGGATAAATTAGTTATTTACAAATGTCCAGATAGCACATTGGGTTTCTCTAAGTATTACATAAAAGTGGATAAATTTCACCTTGTCTAAGAGTTTATTGCTTTTATATGAAAACTTTCAACCCAGTTAATGCACTAAAGTTGAGCTAGAAATCTCATTAGTGTAGGAGAGACGAATCCTAGATGTAGAGTAATTCACTGGAAAAGGATGTAGGGGCTGGGTTCATAACTTAATGTGAACAAATAGTGTAACATAACACACTAGTGAAGTGCAGTTTCTAGGTCATGGAAGATAAGTGTCCTGCTGCTCTCTGCTCTAATCAGGCCATATCTACAATTCCAAGTTAAACTCTGGGTGTGTTTTAAGAGAAACTGTTAAAGGGAGAGGAGACCTATGAAAACCATTTTATGTGAAAATTGGTTCAAGGTACTAGACAGTTGGCTCCAAACATTAGAAGAGCATTCATGGAGAAGAGGGTTAGTTACAGGTATATGATGTTAGAGTTCAGGTTCATTACGAGTTACGTAGACTCGTATCTGCCAAACTGGGATGCGAACCCCATTTTAATGGAAAAATCTGTTTTAACAGACAAGACGACAGAAGAGATTGGAAAACAGTCTTCATAAGCTGGAGATTCCCTGTTTTTGGAGTATAATGTTTCGTGTGGTTATTTCTTTTTCTGTCAAGATTATGGTTTCAAGTTTTGTTTTTAGCCTGATTCGTTTAACTCAGCTCTCCAGAAGCATCTGATTGAATCTTAACAGGAAATTGCTTTACTCATCTTAATGAATCTGTTGGTTACTGAGTGGAAGGGGGAAAATTAATATATATGTGTAAACACACATAGATTTAGAAGTGGTAGAAATTTTCTGATAATATGACTTACATTTGTTTAGCACCTTGCACTTCTTATGAAGTTCTTGCAAATGCATCAGTGGCTGGGAATGTAACTTAATTAACTCTGTAAGCCCCTAGATGCACAGTGGAGCCTCATAACGTAAACCTCGTTAACAGACTATTGCATCTAAAGCAGAATCTACACAAGTCATAGTGAAATGGAAAAAAAATAAATTACAGATAATTTATTATCTGTTATAGTTAAGAAGATTATTTTCAGTTAGACTAGAGAAGCAGAAAAAAATCAGAAGCATTCAATTTATTTCCTTTATTTTTCTGATGATTTGGTTGGATGACGTGACCCTCAAAATGCATTGCATTTTATGCTATGTAAATGTGGACTCTGAAGACTGTATCATTTATTTTACCTGAAACTAATTTATATTTCTTTCCGTTCCGAAGGAAAAGGGTGTAATAACTGATATTCTAATTTTGAGTTTGAAAACCAGCACGTGAGAGTGGAGGGTAATTTTAAAGGCTCAGTAATTTTTTTCAAGCTGTAGAACTTGTTAACTATTGGGAACAGAGCAAGGGTCTTATGCTCGAACCACACAGACAAGCTGTCTGTTCTCCTTGAGTACATATAGGTTGTATTTATAATTGTAAAAGCATTTAATTTATTGAATCTACTTTGAGGACAAGATTTGCCTGTTCAGTTTTGGCTTCTCTGACTCGCTATTACTGTGAATGTAGCATTTTTGAAATTTTTTACACATAATGAGCTATTTTTAAACCTTCATTATGATCATGTGGTCTCTGTATGGCACAAAGTGGTGTTTTTGTAGCCCTTCTAGTTAAAGTCTTGTCCTAAGTCATGGTACCCTCACGTTGTGTGTGCGGAGAGGTGCGTTATGTTTGTCTCACCTCTTCAGAACACTGCCAGTTCCTTTCGCTGGAGGCAAGAGAAGGAATTTCATACCCGTTAGTTTAATTGCTCTATGCCAAAACGTCCAGTTTTCTGTTTTTTCTTTAATCTGTAAATAATGTCTGAACATTTTCCTACTCAATGAATTTTAACCGAATGTCACTATTTTGCTATTTTATGTTTTTCATCTTCTTTGTATACTTGACTCAGTTTGGCTTAATTTGAACCTAACAGCTTTTCCAATTCATCCAGCCATTCAAATTCTGCTTTAATAGCAATATGAAGGTGTTTCATATTCTCTCTCTCTCCATGACTATTTCTGTTTGTCTTAGGAAATGCCATTAGCAAAATAATTTGAATGCTTTGGAATTATTAAGCCCCCTAAATTGTGAAGAACCTTCTGATTGTCTATAAGCTAATTTCAATATGACAATGCAATTCTTGATGCCTCCAAGTTGAAGGACAGAGGATAGTGTATTAAACGGGAAATCAGGAAATCCAAGGTTAATTTTTGGTTTTGTCACTATCTGTGAACCTTAAGCAAATCACCTCACCTTTGCGGCCCCCCGTGGCACTACGACAGGATGTCATGCCTTCGTAGGGGAAGTGTTGTGAGGACCAGAGGCCGCAATGTGCATCGAAATCCTTTGTAAACTGCAAAAAATTAGGCTGTCATTACTATTATTAAGGATACTCCCACTACAGACAAAAATTTGAATTGTGCATAACCCGTATTGTACCTGCGGTGAAATTGGCAAAGACTAGTTTTTAAGATACGTGAGAAGGTGGAAAATGTAGTGAATTTGCCCAGTCGTTTAGCATTAGTGAAAGACAGTTCTGGCAGAGCAATTACGTTTTCCATCCTCAAAGTGTCCTGTCTCCCTTTCCATAGAAATTATGCGAGGCAAGATGTCATATGTTTGAAATCTTTAAACCTAAAAAGAAAAAAGAAAGAAAGAAAGAAATCTTGCCTTCAAAACATATAAGCAAACTCCGGAGGGGCCACGGGGCTTTTGTGTTAAGATTTCACTGTCCTAAGGATTGTAAATACTACGAGCCCTTGGTGAGCAGTGCCCATGATCTCACTGAGACTTTGGCTCCCTGTCCCTCATACTAGTTACCTTAGGAAGTTCTTGGATCAGAGGCAGATGTGCTCACTTTCGCTGTTTTTCCCACTATGACCCCAGGGCTGGGCTCACTGTCTCTACTGATAAAGTTTCTGGAGGTTCCGGAAGCCATCAGGCACTTGAGATGGACTCTACAGTAGCAAGACAGAGTTGGTATTTGGCTGCTTGAAATGATCTCATCAATTTATGTTCCATCCTCCATAGCTAATAATCTTTGCTTTCAAGTGTTTATGGTGATGACAGTCTCCTTTATTCTTCTCATCTTATTTTTATAATTCTACAAATATTTATTGGTTGTCTACTGGGTGACAGGCAGGAGTCTTATGTTCTAAGAGAGAGTCAAAGAAGAACAAGACCAGTTGGCTTTATTATTGAAGAGCTCACAAATTAATGGGAAGAGGACGTACAAGCAAATAATTCTAATGCAATGAACAAAAGGCTGCTAGTTGCCAGACCAGATTTTAGGTAGCAGATTCAGCAGCTCAGCAGTGTCATCGAGGACCCAGGCTCTTTTCCTCTTTCTGTTCTGCCGTTCTCAGTGTCACAGGTGACGATTCCATCTTACAAATAGTAAATGGTTCCCAGAAAATTCCCAGGAAGCATCCTCTCAGACCTCATTGGCCGTGGCGGGGCCATAGCTGGCCCACCCCTAACCAAATAATTGGCAAGGGGAATGAGACTTCCATTATGGGCTTAGATCAATCAGGAATTAGCACAGAGATACTCTATCCTGAGTCTTGTGTGTGAGAGGTAGACACACCCGAACAAAATCGAGACTTGGCCAGCAAGAGAGAATGGGGAAATGGCTTTTGGAGAAAACCATCCTCTCCAAGAGGGTAGAGGGGAAGGGAGTGCCCCATACTGAGAAGGGGCGTGGGGGAAACTTCATTGGGCAGATGTGATTTAAACTTATAAAAGGTGAGTTGGAGTCAGCAAGGTAGTGTCAGGGTTTGCGGGACTTGGGAAGGTAAAGAAAATAGCACATTAAAAGATGTGAAAGAACATGGCACTTTAGGGAACAATAATAATTCTGTGTGGTTGGAGTACAGTTTATACTGGCAAATGAGACAAGAGAATGAGGTTGGCCAGACTGGGAAAATACTTGCATGTCCTGCATTTAGACATTTACTGTGAAGGAAACGAAGCCAATAGGAGAGTTAGAAAAAGTCCTCCAGTCTGTTAGTGAATGTCTCACTAGTCCAGTTGGAGCCCCACAGGTGCTCTTCACTCGGGAGGGCCAGAAGCATGGGGCCCATCCTTTCACCGATCATCCTCCCCTTCCCCAGTCAGATCCCGAAGTCCTCGCAAATTATCCCCACCTCTTACCTGAGCTGGTGAAATGGCCTCCGAGTTCCCAAGCCCATTCTTTGCCGCAGCCCTAACCCTGCACCCACTCAAAATTAAGAAAACCCCACACAAACCCACTTAGCCTCGTCAGTGGCTTTCAGACGCTCTTCACATGAACCTCCC
>PVKH010013833.1:0-16712 GCA_004027955.1 Chaetophractus vellerosus
TAGGGCTCCCGTGTACCTGCCGGCCGCCGCGCACTGGGACGCCTGTGCCCGGCGAGCCAGTTGACTTGCTGCACTCGGGGTGCCTGAGCTTAGAGCCCTGAGCCAGCGAGCTGACAAGCCCCCTCTTTTCCCCCTTCTTCCCTTTCCCACTGTTCCCCTTCGTCTCCTATCTGGTTGGGGAGGGCCACTTGGAGACCCCTTTGCCTCCAGATGGCTGGGAGGCCCCTCGGGGGCGGCAAGCCAAAACCCCACGGCAAGCAGGGTCGCTGCCGAACAACGCCGGCAGCCGGTCCCCGGTCCCTGTGAGTAGTGTCGTCGCTGAAAAGTGCCGACGACAAATACAATCAACTAACTGATGACTTAGATCTATGAAATATCCCCACAGTAACAATCAGGCTAGTGCTTGTTTGACCACACAACAGGACAGCATTTCATAGCCAATTTGACATGTTACCTTAACTATCACAAGAATCAAACTTATTTGCTGCCTAGGATTCTAAATGGAAATCAAATTCTCTTTTACTTTCAGAAATACCAACTAGTTTTAAAGTTTTTTTTCTGTCCCTGGAAAAATTATTTGTAAAATATAACTATTCCCAGTGAAGGATGACCTCAGATCTCTGTACGGTGATTTCTCAGTTCTTTACTGAGATCAGTTTCCTGGCATCAGGATAGAAGTTATATTGCTCTATTTTAGGACATTGCAAACATATGGTTGAAAGCAAGAGAGCTGTTTCATGGTGGTACATGGGGGGTTAACTTTAGTTCAATTTTATGCAGAGAACATAGTTATAAGGCATTAAGTCAGGAAAGTATTGTTAATAAGTTTATATGAATAATTGCAGGTGAATGGAGGGAGTATAGAAGAGTTGGAGTAAATAAAAGCTGTGAGAATTTCTACAATGTGTAAATACTATAAATGCATTTTTAACATATTTTCTTTTTTTTTTAAAGATTTATTTATTTTATTACATATCTCCCCTTCCCCCCACTGCGGGGACGCGCCGAAAGTGGTCACTGCGCAGGCGCGGCTTTCCCCGCTTGTGGGTGGTCTCTGCGTCCGTTCACGGCCGGCTTTCAGTTCGCGGGTGGCTGGCTGCACTCCATCCGCAGGCGACCTGCCCTGCCCGTGGCGGCTCTTACCCTGTCCGTGGCAGCTTCTTGCCCTGCCCATGGTGGCTCTGGCCCGCCCATGGCGGCTTGCCATTCTTAAGGCGGTCTGCCTGCTAGGAGAGGTCCCCGGGAATCAAACCCAGGGCCTCCCATGTGGTATGCCGGCACCCTATCCACTGGGCTATTGAGCCGGCCCAACATATTTTCTTGGAATAGAGGAATAATGAGCAATCTGTCTTCTGGATGCATAGTTGATAACTATAAAGTAGCTGTGAGATAAGTTTTTCTCAAATTAGAAACTGTGTGAAAAATGTAAATTCCTGGACTGTACTTTGCAAATAATTCCACTGCCACTCTGACTTCAATGGCAAGTTGATCAGAATAGGATCAATTTCCAGTGAGTAGAAGCATATCTGTTTCAACCACATTATATGTCTTATCTTTGTTAATTTTTATACTTTCTATTCCGAGACGGTTTAGCTATTCATTAAAGAATATTTATTGACTATAAAAACCAAGTATAATGAAAATGGAGTTGCAGCACAAAGCAGAATAATGTTTAATTGGCTGTCCTTTTTTGCTTTCTGTTTTCTAGTGTTATGGGAAGGCAAATTTTTAAGGATACTTAAGAACAAGAAAAATTACACATGCTTTATTTTTTTTTCAGAGTTCTAGTGCCACATTTTAGCATTAGTGATTAATTTCAGATTAATTTTCTAGGTATTAAACTTGTTCTTAAAGAGGAAGGCAGATATTCTCTTATAATGTATTTTGTGATTTAAAAACATGGAAAATAAAAACAAAAAAGACTTTAGGTCTGATGTACACTGACAATGAATATGAAATGGTACATTAAACAAAGAAGCTGCTGGATAGTTTGAGAATAGTCCAAGGGAATCTGAGGACTGTTCCATACTCCACGTATTCCCATTATATAATCACCACTAAACAAAGAATTATAGATGTATATAGCTTCAGCAAAGATTGAATTCTGTTTTCTAAACTGGTAAGGGGAAGTTTGTTAATGTCTTACTAGCACATGCCTTCCTCATATATGAAAGAAATGAAATACTACATAGACCTGGACTGTTAACAATGGTAATTAGATCAATGGAAGTTACTGTGTAGAGGATTTTCAATTATTTCCATTATATTCAAAAATGAAAATTGGAAACTGTATTATTCATTAGATATTGGACAGATGGATATTGTAATGATTTAGGGAATTTTCAGAAATACCATTTTTTCAGAAAAAAATTGAAAAACAGAATAGAGTAATGAAAAATATCATCACTTTGTCTAACATGATATAAAAACTCATGCTCCTCTCTTTCTCCCTCTATGTCCCCCCTCCCTTCTTTACCTGTGTCCAAAACTCCCCTTCTATTTGAGTATCTATTTTGTCCCCAGAACACATACAATATCCTTTTTATTCAGAACTACAATCTATGATATCAAGTAAGTAATTAGTTTCTAATCATTCTCATGATTTCTCTTCTGTCTGCATGCTAAAGATTATGATAGCCTAGAGAGCAGAAGGGATTACACTGAAGCTGTCTTCTCATCCATGGATATGGACAAACTTTGTTTTATTGATAGGTGCAGATATTAAAATGTATGGAACTAGGATGGAGTTTTGCTACATAAGCTCTAGATTCATTCAGAAGAGAGTAGAGAGAGACCATTATCCCCCACCCTGTTCTTTAATCTGCTGAAGTTCTGTGCTATTTTGTCTATAACTGTTATCCAAATACTTGATCCTGAAGAATGAATGATGCCTGAATGTCTTTTCTAAAACTGCATTTGTTTTACCTGTTCAATTATATATAGTGTTTCCATCAAAGGAACAAATTGCATTATTTTTCACATTGAATGATTTGTTATTTGGTAATCACATTTTCAAAAGCCAGAGAAACCTAGAATATTAGAATTTAGAACAAAGAACCCTCAGTCATTTTTTAAGGAAAACTGAGTGTCTGGGGGAGTGTGAGATTTGCCAAAATTTTGTAGAGCTTATTATTTGGAATGATCACTATTTATTCAAGACTGAACATTCTTAATGTAAAATAGCTAATAAAATTAAGAATCACCTTTCCTGAACATAATTATGGAAATATGTGCCCCATAGATGATGCAAATTTGAGAATTGTGCCATTTTATTTGAGTAAATAGAATCCACTATTTTATTAATGGAATAAATGTTTGGCTCAATTATATGAGAATCACCTATAATGCATACTTGAGAATGGGAGAAATATATATCTGCACTTTAAAATGAAGGAAAAACCAGATCAAGGAAGAAGAATGCCTAAAACTTTTCAGAACATGGTTTGATAAAATGACTATTTCCTGACACTTCAGTACTAACTTTATAGACTCTAAATCATATGATGATCACTGGTAGTACTTCCTAAAATATTTTTAAAGTGCTTTTGATTAGTATTTCTTAGTTAAAGTTTTTCGAGTCCAAAAAACGAGGCCTTAATTGAAAATGCTATAGCTGAGATTGCCGATTTCTCCCTTGAGATCAATACTTTAATTCCTTGAAGGTTTCCAATCATATTAATGGAGGTTAAACTGGAAAGTAGCACTTCACTAATATATACATTAGGAGGTAGAGCAGGAATCAGTCCTCTTCATGTGGTCCTCAGTGAGGTATGATTAGTTTTAATTTCTAGAGGTCTTTGCAAGTTATTTTAATTGCCAACTTAAAATAATTATTTCTTAAAACAAAAGCAATGTTGCAACAATTATGTTAAATTCTAAATAACGTATGAAATAGGCAAACTTGTCTGCAGTCTTAATTTGCCTCTTTTTCCAGCCCCCATTACTCTGTTAACAGATTCCTGAGAGTTTCCAGTGCTCCCCTAATGAGTGGGGATTCCACTAGGTTACTGCACCCAGTCTTTTCTCACTTCCTGGAGGGGAGTTCATCCTGGCTACGGACATCCTGAGCCTATTTCCTTTAAAAAACAAACCTGTTACATGACTCTGCTTCTCAAAACCGGGTAAGTGTTTTCCCAAATATACTGTAAACCACTTTCCAATCCTTATTGACCATTAACAACATGTCCATTCTCTCCATTTCATCTTAGGTAAGTGAAAGAAATTCATCAATATATTTTTAAGAACTGTGCATCTTCATTGTCCTCTTGTGTACATTGAATAGCAGGGAAGAAAGAGGGAAGGTGGGGAGGAGGGAACAGGCAATGTAGGAAAGATTCTGAAGAATTTATCTTTGAAGTAGTGAACTTGGGTACAAATTATACTAGTACCTAGCACTTTACCTACCTTTCATAATAGTTCAGAGATGTAAGTACTGTGGAGAGGTGATTTTTACAGATTGTCTTTATACGAGGAATGTGAGAGTCATCTAGAATATCTCTCTATGCATGCAATAATTCACTCTAGAATATTACAAGTAAAATTGTCTTTTCTTGTGTGCATCCAGCAAAAAGAAAATCATTTCTGGATAAGTAAGATGACATCATCTTTGAGCACTTTTAAATATTATGAAAAATTACAAATTATGACCTGGAAAAAATCATCATTATTGTTTTACACATATAGTCATGACAGTTGTTTAAAGAGCTCTCACTTATATAATTTTTAAAGAAATGTTATCAATATTTCTTTGAGATTTCTATTATTCTCAATATTTTATTCTTGAGGACAATGAGCCCTGCAAGGTTAAATGGACTGCTCAATGTTATGCTGCTGCCTGAAGAAACAGCTGTGATTTTATCCTATAACCTTTTATTCTTCTGGATTTTTCCCCACATGAAGAATTTTATTGGGCTTAGGAAAAGCAGTCCTTTTATTAAGTGATGAAATACTGTAGTTTCAGCTAGGAAAGAATGTTCCGGGTATGAAGGGAAATGAAGTTACATAATCTTCTCTAAATGAAAAAAGGATCATGATATTAGTAAATGACATTCAGGTGACAAGGTATAAAGCTAACAGGGGCAAGCTCAGTGCCTAGGTTAAATTAGGAATTTAAAGTCTTCAGAGTAAATGAACAAAAAGAATGGATTTTTGTTGGAAAGAAACAGTTTCTATTGTCTAACTCATTCCTCTTACATACTAAAAAATGAAGGTCTTGATTTAAGAGTTTTGCAAAAAATTTCCCACACTATTTTTTGACAGAAAGACAAGAAACACATTAATCATTTTATTCTTAGGACAATATTTTCCTTTGGAGCAAAGAGGTGAGCTGAAACTTCCTCCTCTTCCATAAGCACTTTAACATAGGGTGGGGGACCCTCAAAGACAGAATTACATTCTCATCTATTGAGATAATCTCATTATCCTGGGATGTAAAATGCAAAAGTTATCTTTTCATTAATGGTGAATTCTGGAAGGAGATATTTTTTCAAAAAGTCAATTTTGAAAATGTTCTAATTAGCAATAAGAAAAGAACTGCAAGTTTCACAGGAATAGGAGGGCATTAGAACCCAGGAAGAGAAAGAAAAAGAAGGTCCCATCTTTTTCTTGGAACCACCAAGTGCCCAACTATCAAGCTAACTAAAGAAAGTAAACATTACCAGCATTTTAGAAGCCTTTTTAAAGCACCCATCTTATTCTTTTCTTCTCTTCAAGTTTACCCACTATTCTGGCTTCTTGTGCCATAGCTTAATTATGCCTGTCTTTGAAATGTATTTATGGGCCTGGCTAGATAGCTCAGTGGATAAAGAGCATGCTGGGGTACCACATGGGAGGCCCCAGGTTCGGTTCCCGGGGACCTCTCCGAGCGGGCAGACGGCCTTGAGAAAGGCAAGCCACCGTGGGTGGGGCAGAGCTGCACTGAGCAAGGCAAGAAGCCGCCATGGGCAGAGCGAAGCCCCCACGGGCATGGCAAAGTCACCCGTGAAAAGCGGAGTTGCCTCCTGCAAACCGCAGAAGCCGGGCTGCCCGCAAAAAACATGGAGGACTGCTGCCTGCAAAACATGGAGCGGAGCCGCCCGTGAAAGTGGAGTGGAGCCACCCAGGAACGGAGCGAGCCGCCGCTGGGGAGGGCCAACTTGGCGCATCGCCGCAAAGACTGGGGGAGACAAGAAGCAGACATAGAAAAACACAGAAGAATGGACACACAGCAAGAGCAAGCAGAAAGGGGGGGGGTATGTAATAAATAAAAAATAAATCTTTGAAATGTATTTAAATAAAATAATATAAAAAGAATACTATACCTTGTGTCTAACAATCCCTTGGTCAACTTTAATTTATGAAATTATAATTTTCTGTTACAATTGCACAATTTTTCATTAAGAATTGTTATTTAATTTGTTAAAGAAAAATGACATTTTGTCTTTGTAGATTCTGAGACTGGATTTCTGTGGCATGAAAATGACTTTTCAGATATAGATATTCATTTGTAAATTAGTTGCTTTGACTTCTTATTGACATCTGTCAGAATGAATCAATTGATTGAAACTCTCTCCACTGACCTCTTAACCACTTTCCCACTTTAGGAAAAGAATTTGTGTTCCCATTATGGTATTGTTTGTCTCATTTTGATTGACATGAGACTGTCTTTATAATTGTTACAGATGCCTGAACAATGTGATACATATTTTAGTAGAAACAGAATTCCTAAAGAATAAGGTAAAATTGGGTAATCAAACCTATGCTCTGTTCGTTGTTTGATAAAGTATTCTCTCCTATACAGGTGAGAGAAGATAAATCCTTTCCAAAGTCAATGAATAAGACAAATCATTCTCAAGTGACAGAATTTGTGTTGCTGGGACTCTCTAGCTCTAAGGAGCTCCAACCTTTCTTGTTTGTCATATTTTTGCTACTTTACATGGGAATCCTGCTGGGCAATTTTCTCATCATCCTCACTGTGACCTCAGATGCTCGCCTTCATACTCCCATGTATTTTCTACTTGCAAACCTCTCTTTTACAGATATATGTCTAGCCTCATTTGCTACCCCCAAAATGATTGCCGACTTTCTGGTAGAGCACAAGACTATTTCTTTTAAAGCCTGCCTCGCTCAGATGTTCTTTCTTCACCTATTCGGTGGTGGTGAAATGGTGCTTCTTGTATCCATGGCCTATGACCGTTATATTGCTATATGCAAACCTCTCCACTACATGACAATCATGAGCCGCCGTGTCTGTGTTATTCTGGTCCTCATCTCTTGGTGTGCTGGCCTCATCCATACTGTCAGCCAGTTGGCATTTACTGTTGACTTGCCTTTTTGTGGTCCTAATCAGGTTGATAGCTTTTTCTGTGACCTCCCTTTAGTGACCAAGCTGGCCTGCACAGACACTTATGTTATCAGCCTAGTAGTAGTTGCAAACAGTGGCTTTCTTTCTATGAGTTCATTTCTCCTCCTGGTCATCTCTTACACTGTGATACTTATCACAGTTAGGAATCGCTCCTCTGCCGGCATGGCAAAGGCCCGCTCCACGTTGACTGCCCACATCACTGTGGTCACATTATATTTTGGTCCATGCATTTTCATCTATGTGTGGCCTTTTAGTGGTTATTCAGTTGACAAGGTCCTTGCTGTGTTCTACACCATCTTTACTCCCATTTTAAACCCAGTTATCTACACTCTAAGGAACAAAGAGGTAAAGACAGCTATGTCAAAATTGAAGAGCAGGTATCTGAAGCCTGGCCAGGTTTCTGCAGCCTTAAGAAATATTCTTTCCCTCAAAATAAATTAAATTAGAGGATTATTACCCCTTTAGTATTGTTGGCTGACCGTGACAGATGGAACCTCTGTGGTGTTAATTCAAATAATTTTGCCCAAAAGAAAGGGTAGATCAGGAAACAAGAATGAAAAATTTATGATCATAACAATAAAAAATAAACATGGAATACATACTAGCATTTTTTAACATTCTCTTCCTTATAATATGGGTGTTTTACTTTTTTATTTCTGTTTCCTACTTAAGTTTTTAAATAAAAACTTTTTAAGATATAGGATTTTTTGTTTAACAGACAATGGGAAAATGTTATGTAAGTATAAATATTTTTTTTAATTGCCCCTTCCTTCTCAAATAAACTACTCTTTTGAACTTAAATTTAGAGTGATAATAGATAGATATCTCTATACCATAGAGGGAATAGATATATTTATGATACATTGTGGGTGATATATGACATACCTAGATGAGAATAAATATAACTCTGAACTATGTAAATGGCAGCACTTGAGGACAATTCTATGATTTATGACAATGCTCTCAGTGAATTGCCAAATGTAATAGTTATCGAGAAAAGGCACCATATGATCTTTATTTTTGAAGAAGCTTTAGATTACATAAATGTTACATGAAAAATGTAGGGGATTCCCATATGCCTCATCCCTTCTTCCTCCCACACTTTCCCCACATTAACAACATCTTTCATTAGTGTGGTACATTTGTTACAATTGGTAAACAGTGGACTAAAGAAGACATTATTATTCTGTTATAGACATTATTCTAGCAATGGAAGAACTTGTATCATTGATATAAAGGCTGTGGCCACCAAGGTTCTGAGGGTAGGGAGAGGGAAGAATAGGTGTAACATGAGGGCATTTTGGGGACATTGGAATTGTTCTTCATGACATTGCAATGAAGGGCATATAGTTTGAAAATCACTTTTCAGAAATCCTTGTTCAAAGTGACTACTTAATAAATTTATGGATAGCAACTTATTGCATAAATTTACTTGCCATTGTATTTTGTATTTACTCATGCTTATATGTGTCAAGTAATGATAAAATAATCTGGGTTATTTCAGAGTTGAATTATACTTCTCTACCATGCTTTTTCATGAGGGCTGCTTCCTGAATCCAGGCATAAGCACCCTCTTTCCCCTCAGGAATTCATGGTCTTTATCTTCTTTAAAAAGTTAGTTTTTCACATTGAGACAAGTGGAAATGACTATTTTTCTATATGCTTTATTCTGTTAAAATTCATTTTAAATGGACTAAAGAGGCACTCACATTGACAAAGCCTCATTGCTAGACCTTTAGAATAACAATGAAATTACACCTCCAAGATCAGGTATGAGACCAAATTTCTTGGGAATCCTACTGCACATTATTTTAGGTTTTCCCTAACATTATTTTCAAAGGTTTTCCTATATTTTTCTATTACTTTCTAATTTCCATCTCTATAAGGATGACCTGCCTCTTTTCTAGACCCCACTCCTTAGAGTATCCTACAAGGGATCTATAATTTATTTTGCCAAAATTTATATATATATATTTTTTTTTTAAATAAAAGGTGCCATATTATTTAGGATATAAAAAATATAAAAACAAGCATGTATATTCTTTAAGTATATTTACATATTCAGTTTTATGTAATAACGTGATTTCCCAAAATTCTGTACTTTCCCATTTTTTCCAATGTGATGTATAAAATACATGATATATCATTTTATTACTAGGTAATTACAATTTATTTAACACTGCACTAAAAGTAATGTAGTAAGGATTTTTGTGTTGTCTTTACTTTTAATGTTTCCTCAATGAGATATTCATTTTATACCTTATATGAATAAGGTTAAGAAAGGCTAAGAAAGGTTATGGAAATTGAGACATTTTATAAAGCTAGAGGATGGCAGAGTGTCTTCTTATCCTGTTTTTTTTGTGTCTGGATTTTTGGTGTTTTGTTGTCCCAGAAGGGCATGCCATTAGAATGGGATACTGCCTAGTGTAGAGTAGGTTTTGATATTTGTAGAAAACTTTATTCTCTGCTTATCCTATCACACAGTTTCTCCTAATAATAATATGGAAAAGACTTAGACCCTTTATCAGTAATTAATTTAGGATTTGGCCTCAAGAGGCTTTTCAAGATCCTTGCAATTTAGTCATACGGCAGTAAGACCAGTAAGACAGCTGACTGGTGTAAAGTATTATCGTATATTCATAAGGTAAAGAAACTAGGAAAGTCAGAAAACAAACAATAAAGTTCAGATGTTAGGAAAATTAAGAAAAAACAAGAAGAAGGAGCAAGTATTTTTAAAATTGTGATTATTGTGGAAATAAGTTAGCCTCAGAAATTTTTACTTTGCTGTGGGACTTATTTTATTTTGATGATGGCACAAAGCACAAGAATACTTATTTATTTACTTTTCAAAGTCCTGTTGTATATCCTTTATATACATTTAATCCTCTGAGCAAATGTAAGGGGGTAGTACAATTACCATACCTCTTTTAACAGAGAAGGAAATTGGAGCACAGAGAGATTAAGTAACTTGTCAAAAATCACACAGCCTTGATGAGAGAGCACTGAAGTGAACTCAGGCAGTCTGGTAGCCCAAGGTTCCCTTTTTGTCTCTTCTCTGGCTCTATTTTTTTGTAGTGTGAGTCTGAGAAAGCAAGAAATTTCTTCAGTATAACTCTAATGCTCTTCTAGGTAGACAGAATATATGGCAGGAGAAAAACCATTGAGGTCATGCAAACCAGTTTTTATTAGTCTTATCCAATGTGTTTTTTCCCCTCCAAGAGAGGAACATGCAGCCTCATAAACTGTGTGTGCTATCAATTTTTATTTGTTTGATATTTAAGAAATACAACTTTTGTGTAAAGTTGCTTTTCTCAATCTCAACTGTTACATACATAATCTTACACATTAATATTTCACTGAGGACATATTATGTGACAGGCATTGAACAAACAATAGTCTAAATGATAGAATATATATTGGAAATGTCTAATTGACAGATCCCATAGATAAATAAGATAGGATCTTACAATCTTACATTTTTATTTCTAAAAGAATTTAAATGGCACTTTCACATCTGGCAGGCTAAAACTCCAGAACACCTTCTTTCTAAAAAAAAATTCTAAAACAATATCTTCAATTTAAATATAAAAACACCTTTTATTGACAACTTGGATTTAAAGGAAATTACAAAAAAAGGCTTAAAAGGCCCCTCTCAAAAGCAAACTAAAATCATACAAACAAATGAAAATTTATATACATGTATATAGAAGAAAACCAAAGTGTGCTATAATAAATGAGTTGAAATAGTTGTCCTGAAGAGAGGAAATGGAGGTTACTAAAAGGTAAATGTAATTTTGGGCATGAAATTAAGATTTTCAGCCTAAGGGAAGCTATAATTTAGCACTAGTATCCCAAGATTCCAAGATTAACTCAAGGATTTCAAAAATTTCAGAAGTAGTCCTATATTTGTAAACCACAGTTTATTTAAGAAGCAATTATAAGTCCTTTTTAAGAGGAAATCCTACCTTTTTAATGCTTTCAGTTAACTCAATGATTAAAAGTTTTTAAATGAACTTGTATATCCTGGTGGACTACTTTGCTTCTGAATACAAATAAACACAATGTTAGTAACTTAAATACAAAACTGCTTTATTATCTTACACATCTGTATTCCAGAGGTCTAAAGTTAACGTATCAGTTCCTTCTGAGGATTCAGGAGAGAATACAGTCCTTGTCTTTTTCAGCTTCTGGGGGACACCTGTATTCTTTGACTCATGGCAACTTTCTCACATCACTCCAAACTTTTACCTACATCCTCACATATATCTTTACTGTCCTTGGTTCTGCATCATCCCTCTTGATGGACAATTGTGATTACATTGGAACTACAAGGATAAATCAAAATAATCTCATCTTATAATTTTTAACTTAATCTCATCTTCAAAATTCCTTAGCCTTATAGGTATTATATTTGCAGAACATGGATACATTTAGGGGTCATGATTCTGCTTACATGACCTGATATTATAAAAATTATTGTTTACATAAATCTGAATCTGTCCATACATCTTAAAAATCAATACATCAATAAGAAGACCCATAAAATCAACCTTAATAGTTGTGAACAAGACAATTAGAAAATACTAAAATGAAAAGTACAAATTTCAATTACATGTAATTGAAGGCATCAATATTTAAATCTAGGCGGGTGAGAGCTGGAATCCATTCTGGGTCAGACAGACATACAGGTAGAGGCTGTGTGAGAGCTTAGGGGTGGTGGAACAGTCCTAACATCAGTGGGAATGTACTGACAGAAATTGAGGGCCCATCCCAGTGGACAAAGACAAGGAGTGAGAACACTGTCAGCCTGGAGCATTACACCCCTGACTACAAGGATCAGAAGAAAGTATGAAAAATGTGTGGCAGCTGAGGTGGCAGCCTTGGGAAGACGTCTTTGTGATGTTTATTAAAGAATCTGTTCTTTACTGTACCAAAAGGGAGTGCACTGTTGAGCTAAGAAATAAGAATATCTCTAAAGTCATCCTTCATCATGGAATTATATTGTATCATTCATAGGAAAATTAACCACAATTTCTTATAAACAGGAAAAGGCACCCGACATTCATACATTGATGGAAAATAAGAAGCCAACTCTTTCAAATGAATCAACTCCCAGTAAACATAAAAATTATGGACATCAAGTTTCCAAACCCTTAGAATTGAAATGGGCAAACAAAACAACCAAGAAGATTTAAAAATACTCATTTTGAGGAAACAGATGGAAGGAAAAGACAAAATATCAAATAAGTAAGATTAAATTATTAGGTGCCTAAGGGGATAGATGTGAATGAAATTTAAATAATGATATATAAGAATGATATAAAAGCAGCAAATGAATAAAAACAATAAATAAAGGTGTAAATGGAAGAAAGGGACTGAAAACAATTGTATACAAATAATACTTAAATTTATATAGTGATATGGGTCTCCGAATAGCCGAAATGTCTTAAAAAGAAGAATGAAGTTGGAAGACTCTCATTTCCTGAATTTAAATCACAATTCTTAGCTACAGTAGTAAAAACAGCATGGTACTGTCATAAGGACAGACAAATTGACCAATGAAATGGAATTGAGAACTCAAAAATAGACCCTCACATATAAAGTCAAGTGATTTTTGACAAGGCTCTTAAGCCCACCCAGATGGGCTAGAACAGTCTGTTCAACAGATGGTGCTAAGAGAAGTGGATAGCTAATCCAAAAGAATGAAAGAAGACCCTTATCGAACACCTTACACAAAAATTAACTGAAAATGTATCAAGGACCTAAATATAAAAACGACCATAGAACTCCTAGAAGAAAATGTAGGGAAAAATCTTCAAGGTCTTGCAGTAGGCTGTAGTTTCTTAAACCTTACACCCAAAGCATGAGCAACAACAACAACAAAAATAGATAAATAGGGCCACAGCAAAATTAAACACTTTTGCACCTCAAAGGAGTTTGTCCAAAGGGTGAAAAGACAATCAACTCAATGGGAGAAAATATTTGGCAATCACATATCTGATAAGGGTCCAACATCCATGATATAAAAAGAGATGATACAACTCAACAATAAAAAGACAAACTATCCAATTAAAAAATGGACAAAATTCTTAAAAAGTTAATTGTCCAAAGAAGAACTACAAATGTCAAAGAAACACATGAAAAAATGTTCAACATCACTAGTGATTAGGGAAATGCAAATCAAAACTACAGTGAAATATCATTTCTCACCTATGAAACTAGTCATTATTATCAGTCAGAAAGCTGTAAATGTTGGAGAGGATGTGAAGAGATAGGAATGCTTACTCACTGCTGTTGGGAATGTAGAATGGTACAGCCACTGTGAAGGACTATTTAGCAGTTCTGAAGGAAATTGAACATAGCCTTCTCATGGTAACTGGTTCTAACATTGCTAGGTATGTACCCGGACTAACAGAGAGCAGTGACAATTAGTCATATGTACCCCGATGTTCACAGCAGCATTATTTACCATAGCCAAATGATGGTAATAACCCAGGTGTCCATCAACTGATGAATACAAATTGTGGTGTATACACATGATGGAGTATTATGCAGTGATAAGAATAAATGAAGTTGTGAAACATATGACAACATGGATCAACCTGGAGGAAATTATGTTGAGTGAAGCAAGCCAGACAAAAAAGAACAAGTACTCTAAGATTGTGCTATCATGAACTAAATATGTTATGTGAAATATAAATATATAATGTGAAATATGAATGTGGGTAAAATTGCATATACAAGACCATTTTTTATTGAAGCTGAACAAATTTAGGTTAATACTACAAAATGTTAATATCAGAAGGAAAAAAACCCACATTATACTAAGTGAAGGAGTCTAAACACAGAGTACAACATATTGTATGATTCCATTTATATGAAATGTAAATATAAATCAATTTATAAAGATGAAATTAGATTATTGGTTATGAATGGCTGAGGGAAGAATGCTAATGGGTGTGCGGTCTTTCTTTTTGGAGCAATGAAATTGTTCTAAAATTGTTTATGTCATGAATATACTACATTGTGATTATAATAAAGCCATTGATTGTATACTTTGGATAGATCTTTTGATGTGTGAATATACTCAATAAAACTGCTTAATAAACAAAAATATAACTGTGAAAAATAGCCAAAAATAGCAGCTATGTACAGCAGGGGAAACATAGAGGGATTGAGAGGTGAAGAACTTTCTTGTTTGTTTGGTTTGTGTTTATTATTATTATTATTGAAATAATGAAAATGCTCTTATAATGGTTGAAGTGATCAATGAACTACTATGTGATTATAGCAAATACCATTGATTGTACACTTTTAATGAATGGTATGCTTTATTAATATGTATCAATAAAATTGATTTGTTAAAAATATGTTGTGATACAATTTTTCAGGAATTAAAAAAAACTTGCAATTATGTTTTGCAAGGGCTGAATATAACCTGAGAAAGTTGTACTATTAGACTTTAAAGACAAAAAAGTATAAATTCTGGACCAACAGGCAAAAACAGTATGACACTCAAGAAAAATATATCTACAAGGAAACATGAGTCTAGTGACATGAACAATTTTACATCCTGCCACCTTATTTAATGTTATATTGTTGTCATTTATTTTCAAATTATTTCCCTTTTTTTTTCAAGTATTGTCATGTGCAGCACAGAAAACTTGTATATTCTATAATCCTTTCCCCTTGTTTGGGCACAGGATTGGATTTTGCATTTTCAGCCACCCCCACAATCTTTTAATTCTATACATTGGTTATTTACTTTTATTGATATAACTTACCTTTTTCATGTCTGATGTTATTTTGTTATGTTTACTTCGGAAATATTTTATTTACTGTTTTTCTTACACTGTGGGTCTGTTTTCTTTGCTCTTTATTTTTAAACTTCTCTTGGGGTTTAAAAGATTGTATTTTTGTTCTTGAATAATTTGCATTAGTCACTTTTCTCTCACTTAAGAGTATTTTATTCATTTAGATTTATTGAATTTAAGGGATGGCACTGATTAACTGTTTCAAAGAAGTTGCACACCTTCTTGAAACACATGTGAAGCAAAGATTCATCTGGCTGTGGACAAGATCCTCCAGGAAAACTTTCCCCTCCAAATACCCAGGTTGAGAGTATGAGTTTTACCAATCTTCTTGAGATAGTTGGCCCAGGGTAAATCTAACAACTTCTCTGATAACAACAGTGCCTGGGGGTTGCTGGCCATGAGGTACTGAACTGCACTGTGCACAAAAGGCATAGCAGGAAAAGCAATGCATGGCTTGTCCTGAGTAGATCTCTTTTCAAAAATAACCCTTAAAAGGGAAAGTCTAAAGTAAAAAAAAAAAAAAAAAAAGCAACTGTCTGTACCAAAGCGCTAAGACTATTTTAACTAAAATTCATAAAGTGAGAAGAAAAACAACTAGGATAAATCATTTACCATAAGGAAGTGAATACAATTTATAATATTTTCAATGTTGATAAAGGAATTAACATGTAAATATTGTTGTGTAAATTTAGTGTACGTAACTTCAAAACGGCAGTGAAAATTTAGAGATTATGTAAAATATAAAACAGATTAATTTATGTGTGTATATTTGAGTTTATGGAAACAGGCAGCAAAATATTAACTAGTATTAATTCTGAATGCCAGCTAGAAGGGTGATAGATTTTTCTTTCCTTATTTTTATTTTCAAAATTTTGCAATTAATATACATTTTTATCTGACAATGATAGACAGAAAAATGGAAATTACAGTTTACATTCTAAACGTTTTAATATGTTTCAATATTCTCTTCCTCTCAAAATTAATATGGTTCTAATTAGGATAATGCAATTGAATATCAACCATTTAATTATTTATTTTCCATACGTATTTCAGTTTTCAACATGAGTTCTTCAAAATATTTTTCCATTCCCTTGGCTAAATCACACAAACTTAGAAAATTTTCTCAGGGCTTCCTTCATTTCTTATTCCAAAGACTGTACATCAAAGGGTGGAAGAACTTGGTTAACATAATAGAAAAAAGTTACAATTTTCTGTATTCCTGCTGAATTGCCTGAAGCTGGACTCATGTATAATATGAAATGGAACCCTAGACAAGGACTTTATGGGCAAATGGGAGCCACAAGCTATGGACTTTTGCAGGCCTTCTATTGAGGGGACCCTCAGCACAGGTCTGATCACCAAATTGTAGGAGCTGGTGATGAAGAGGAAAATGAAGACTGCATTAAAGAGGGCACAGATGACATCAGAGGCTGGAGTTAGAGCACAGGGCAACTTCGCATGGAGTCTTGGGCCACATAGAAGTGATCAGTTGTATTAGCACAACAAAACAGGAGCTGAGAAATTAGGTAAATAGGCAAAAGGAAGTACAAGAAGCC